>JANSTU010050291.1:0-21718 GCA_027564075.1 Bolitophila hybrida
TTTACAACTAACGCTGCGTTATGCCAGATTTTACCCTGGTCACAGCCCCGCTATAGATGTTTACACATCAAAAATAATGTTTAGAGGACACAACAACAACAATAACAATAAACTTCACAATTTATGGGTACAAACTCGAGTACAAAGCCCGTTCTGAATGTTAAAATGTTTAAATATTTGGTTGATTTTAGGTCATTGACAAAAGATCATCCAGTACTGTGGCCACACTAATTAGCCCTTAAAAGCAGGTAATTTTGTGTGTGCAAACAATAATCTAATAATCTTTCTGCTGTCAAATAAACTTAAAAGATCGACCATGATGTGCATATAATCTCTCGATATATTTAATATATATCAGTAGCATTGAGGAGGGAGGAATGTATGAACTTTGTATTTGAATTTATCCCTAATAAAATAACATAAAAAATTATTTAAAATAGTATTTCAATTTAATACTTTGAAATTGAAAGGGCTTCAATTATTATATTAATATATTATTTTAATATTACAGCAAGACTACCAACCTCTCCTAAAATTTTATTAAAACATAACCTCTAAATCGACTGACAGCCGGTTCATATTTCTTATTTCGTTTTCGATCATTTGGATTTGGTTCGAGGTTGTATGTTGCCAATTGTTGGCGCGTAAATTATTTTCTATTAAAAATGCAATAAGTAAATAACAATGAATTACACGCAAACAACTAGTCAAACTACCACGAAACCGGGGTCGCCTCGGCAAAAGAGTGAAATCGTTGATCGTGGATTAGACATCTACATGCAGGCAAAGGCAAGTCGCCATGCATTAAAATGGGGATCGATAAATGTTGTCCTTTTGTCAATATTGATGTTTGATATATCCAACAAATGCCCGTTCGCATTCTCCAAATGGTACTATCTGGAGTACGCAGTGACCGCATGTCTGGCTCTCAGTGTAATGTACTATTTTGGAAAGTATTTTTACATTTTATTCAGCTTTGAGCCGGTCAAGGGTACCGATGCACAGAGGAAACTGCTTCAGTTCGGAGTGGGTGGTAGGTACCGCCAAAATCTTACTATATTTTTTTGTTTAATGATTTTGTTTACCAGACGCTTGCTTTGTGACAACACCACCACCAAAGAGCCAGAAAAGTGCCCCAAAAACTCCACTAAATGTAACTGCCCTCAGCTGGCACTCTTCCATGAATGATTGTAATTATACATTGCCTTCAAAGCAACCTTTGTTTTTAAATTTAATAATTGTATCCATTTAAGCCTCAAGAACTGTTGCCTCACCCGGATGGACTTTTAATCGTGGTGCTGGTGGTTCACCACAGCAACAAAACAGCTTTAACCAGAGCTACAATAATAATTCGTGGGCAAGCTATCACAACAACAGTTCCATACATAATGTCAGCGCACTCAGTCAACACAACAATTCAAGTGCATTTGTGTCACCTTATAAGAACTCTGACAAAGATGAAGTCATAACAGATGAACGTGGTCTGCAGCAATATTTAAGGTAAAACGGATAATTTTTTTTTTTGATATAAATAATAATTATTATTTTGTAATTTATAGGGAAGTCGCAGCTCAGGAGAACAGTCTAGCTAACATGTCAGGAGACATGTACGGGGACTCCGGTGATCGACAACCGGTTAACTCGTTCTGGAACTACTGCAATAATGCTGCAACTCTTCTGAAAACATCTTTGTACCAAATGTCACCGACAACCGTCTCTCCAATCAAACAAACATCTAACAAAGACGAACTGGGTATGTTTAGTGGTAGTGATCTAATGGACGGAAACTCTGAGGTCATTAAACGTATTGGGGCAACCGGTCAATTGACACAGTACATCTATAATATTCGTATGTGGATTGCCTGCACGATTATGCAACGTCTTGAGTCGGAAATTGTAAAGACAAATCAGTCGTTTGTGCAACGCGGTTTTTCGGATGTACAAATCGGAAGCGTTGGCTTGGATAGACTGAAAAAGACAGCTGATAATCAACAATTGGTCGCAATGTATGCTCCAATGTTACCAATGGTTGTACCGTTCCTGGAAATGTCAGCCAACCAGGAATACCTAGTGAAACGTATCAAAGATCTGGCCAATGGCTGTGTGCTTGCTGAATATCGTTGGAATTCAGGTGCGACATACAATAATATTACCTGGGACGAACATCTGCCTACAGACTCAGCGGTAATCTTATAATGAGAACATATTTGGGTATACTGGCACTAATGTGATGTATTTTTAGATAATTTTTCATGTTTTCTGTGCCTACCTGGACAGTCAACTTCCACCACTGCCTCAGCCTGGTGGCAGACCATTCTATGCTCGTTACGTAGTATCCGGTGACAAGAAATCACCAAAAGAAATTATTACTGAGGTGAAGAACAAGTCCAAATGTGCCATTCTCTTTACGAATCCTCTGAAGCCAAAGTTTAACTTTATAAGTGATGATCGGATTCATCAGTGTGTTCAAGTGAGTTTTTGTTATTACTAATCCTTTGAATGTAATTGATTTAATTATTTTTTTGCAGGATCGAAACAACTTATTCTATGTGATTGTTGAATTCCTCATTTACATGAAACTTCACAACGAGGGATTTCTGGAAGGAGTCAATTTGGGCAGCAGTGGCATTAATATATTGAAGTCCATTGGCGAATAGACAAAAAATGTAATTAATTATATGAACTAATTTGATTTAATATCTTAGAAATCTTAATGTTTTTTTATAATGTCTCTTTATTTAATGCTTGTATTGTTATTGAATTAAAAACAAAAGTGTTTTTATAACACATCATATTACTAAAAATGCATTGTTATACTACTTATAACTAGATAAATTAGAAACTCGTTTAATTTTGATATGTCATCATTATATTCGCTTAAGAGAATCCAACAAATCTTGGTCAGCTTCGGTGTTGCGTTTTGTCATAACCAATGGTTTGATGAATGTAAATCCTAAATGCAGTGACACTACTGAACCCAGTATCACAAGACCGTAAACTTTTGCTTTGGAAGACATTGTGTGTGTGGAGGAAGAGTATCAAATCAATAATTGTTCTAAATTGCAACAAATCAATCAACAAACTGCTGTGAAGGAACAATAATCACAAAACAAATAAAATCAAAAATACAGATTTAAGGTTATGTTATGCATAGTAAGTAAAAAGAATCTGACATAAGAGAAATTACAGTGGCGAGTGAACATTATTGAACAAAATATTTTAGATATTTTTCGGGAGATTATTATTATTGTGCTAAATTAAGCTGAATATTTATTTTAAATGCATTTATGGAGTATATGTTTTTAGAACACCAATTTGTTTTTTTCGAGCACATTTTTTAATATAAAAGAAATATATGTTATATAATTCCATTTTGTTTTTCTGACTGCATAAAATTGCTGAACGCTAACTGACCTTCCATTATAAAATTCTCATTTAAGTCTATTATATTAAAACACACAATTCTCAAAAAACTTAGTTTCACAGTTGTTAATCATTTATTAAACACAAAAAGTTTGCTTATCAAATACTTGTAATTAGAATAAATTATTTTACACTCAATTAAATGGGAATCTATTAAAAGTCTAGTGAATACTGGAGAAAAATTGGAAACAATTTTAATAATATTTGTTTATAAATAACAATTGTAAAATTCTTATATGAGTCAGGAATATATATTTTGTTCTTTGTCCGATTGTACGAAATAGCAAAAAAATCTTATGTTTATAAAATTACTTAATACACGCACACATTCATACAAGAGGTTTTTTGGATTCGGTGGATGATGTATACAAAAACTTGTTGTATTGAGATTTTGTACAAATTCGAGAACAAAATAATGACTCGAATAGGTTTTCAGTGCAGACGAGGCCTCGTTTAAATGGTCTACTTACTTCTTAAGAAAAGTGCGCAGAATGTGAAGTACCTGTGGTGAATGACAAAAGCAGAAAAACCAATATTTAGAAACAAAATAATAGCAAATTGATGATAGATTTTTTTTGTGATTTGGCTCATTTGTTTAATGCAAATTACATCATTTAAGAAGAGACGAGGGCGCAATGTGTTTAAAAGAAAATAAAAACTTTTTTTAATAAATACAAATACAAATTTTGAAATTTTGAGTGTGAAAGCGCCATTAACAAGTTAATTAAATTTAAAACTGAATTGTACTAATATTAATAACATAATTGTATAAATTGTATCTAAAGGATTGACTATGCACGCGATAAATGTTTGTGTATAATTTATTTTATTAAATTTATAATTTCTATAACCTTGGAACGATTGGTATGCATATATGCCTTGGCCTCCCACAGCATATTGACAAGTTTTAGATCATTCTTTTCGTCCATCGCAATGTCAGAGGACATTTGCGGATTAAATCTGTTGAGTTTTTTTTTTATAAATCAATACAAAAAGACATACCAAACATCTGTTATTTACCTAAAGTATGGAACTCCGATCATGCTACACCAGGCGCGAGCTCGATCTACCACGCGACCATCGGACGCTGTTGCCTGGTCGACCAGCAAATTTCCTAGATTTTTTAAATATTTGTAATACTAAAAATAATAAATAAAAAAATCAATTATTATATACCTATAGCAGAAATACCGTAAGCCAGTTTTGCGGCATCAAACAAACTGTCCGGACGAAAGACGTCAATCTCTTTCAGCTCGGAAATGGGAACGAGTCCAGTTCCAAGGGACACAACCACTGAAACCTACAAAATATATGCTCAAATTAAAGCAAGTTTATAATTGAAGATTTGTAAGAACTTTTTTTACCGGTATTGCTTCCGGCTGACGGCCTACACTGCGAAGAGCCATGTTGTATTCATGAATCTCGGTCATGGCATCCAGAGTTGGATTGTTGGCTATTAGACCACCATCCAAAAATCGACCGAATGCTCTAAATATTAAAGTATTAAACAAAATTAAGGAATAAAATACTAAATGCATGTACCTGAAGTATGAAGGAGCTGCACCGGTGGCTCTAGCTGCTCGCCAGATCAGTTGTTCTTCTGGTCGAGGTGGAGGCACTCTTCGGTGATCTAAACAAACAATAATATATTTCTTATAGACTCTAATCATTTAATGGAATAACAATTTCTGGTTATTTTTTAATTTCTTTCCGACTTTGTTGTCTTGTAGCAAACCATAAGTCATCCACAACTCCTGAATTCATACTAAATAGTCACGAGTTTTGACATTCGTTTATTCTTTTTGTTTCAACAGAAATCTTTCGAAAGTGGAGTAACTTTTTATTAGAACGGATGCACGTAGGTCTCAGTTCAGACCCATTGCGCTCCTCGTAAATAGTTATAGTTACCTCAAACAATTTCGATCTTTATACAAAATTAGACGAATTCTGTAACATTTACTATATTCAATATAATTAACAAAGATCGATCCTATTAACAACGTAAACGATTTCAAAGTCAGGATTAAGTGTCTGGCCGAAAAATGCAAGTTTGGTGCATTTCTACCCGATGACTTGTCAACAACAACAAGTACGCAGGTGAAAAACAGTACCTTAGGAACAAATTGATTATGAATCTATCAGACGATGGAATCCAACAAGTTCTCTTTGAAATAAAGAGGCCAGTGATCGACACCGCTCAGAGATGGAACAACGTTCGTACATAGCGCAGCAGCGAAAGCTAACTTGCTGGCTTCGTAATTCTCAAGAGCGCATCAACTCAGGATATATGTGGACCGTGTCGTTTAGGAGGTATCTCGGTACCTGACTGTCTGGGTTTCTGACTGCACTCACAGATGGATCTGGAACATACAGGTCAACGCTCGACCCATTTCGGCCATTTCTTTTGTGTGTTTTGCATAAGTTCATTTACGCATATAAATGACAAAAAACGGCTTCATTGATTTTATCAATCAGACAACAACCAAGCTCCACACCACCCTGCAGATTGAAAGCGTCTTCAATGTCCACAAATTTGAATATATAAATTAATAAATTTCATTCTATACAAAGTCTTTTCTATGCGACAAACAGTAATACATATGTAAGGCTTTTTTAACTGATTGTGTAAGCCTGTTATGGTTAGAACGCCATAGACAATCCATGATATTCCGGTAGACTGCATTTTCCATTTTTTTCTAACCAGCAGGTTTAGTTATAAATTTCACTCTCGTAAGTCTTCAATACTTGTGATATAGGTACAGCACAAACTGAAATATATTGGTTTAGCGAAATATTTTATTTCGAAATGAATTATCCGAATTTAGGTTTAAAAAAATCTTAAAGTACACCAAAACCACGTTATCTGTATTTCTAGATTTCTACACAAGAACCGGCAATTATTCTACAAAGTTCACCATACATACAATTTTGCTGTAATAATCCTGTAAATATTTATACTAACTAATAAAGTAGATTTTAATGGCACAAGTCAGAAAAATGCAGCCATACAAATAAAGGATGGATCAACGTTTGCAGCAACTGTGGACTTAAGTAACCTGCCTATTTTGTGGATTACACTTGACGTTATCTGAATACGTAGAAATCAGAAATCGAGTAAACAACACCAATATTTGTAAGTTATTCCTCGGCAGCTAAACATGAAACCAAGCCTTCAAAACATTTCAACCAAGAAGCGCTTCAGGGAACAACGACCTTAGATGAAGTCTCATTTTTTGTTTGTAAATCTATATAGTTCACAAAGAAAATGCCTCACTTTATAACTCATGTTCTGTAGAATGTTATTGTAATTATCGAGACGTCACAAAAAAGTATCCGTCTCTCCTCGGTGTATTTCTCAAAATACACTAGAAACTTTAAGGATGCTCTTTGAATGTTTACCTCAGATTTTGAAGTTTCTTTGTGTTTGGGGATCTCAACGCCCGTCACATATCGTAGAAACGTTTGAACTTACACAAACAGGTAACTTTTTTGTCTATGCCCCGACCGACCCCATATATCATCAGATAAACGCAAACTGCCTTCCCTCGGTACTCGATATAAACATTAAAGACTTCACAATACAAGATACCAATTGTTCTCAATGAACTTATTTCGGATCACAATCCAGTTATTGTCCGCCCTGACCTTTATATCTACTTACGGAAAATAAATAATAAATGCAAGCACAAGCATATTTCAGTCGCAATAATTTGCTCTTCTATGTTTGTTTGGTATTGCATGATTTCATCTGTGTTTTTACATTCCATGTCTATATTTTAAAATTGTTTTCCTTTACTCCTTTACTAACCTAGTTATTTAGCTATAGTTCGCAGCTCACCCATAGTTTTCTTTCGTGTATATAGATCAGATTCAGATATACAGGATAATTACTTCGTGAAACACTACCCCCTTATACACACATTTTAAATAAATAACTAAAAAAACAACGCTAAAAAACTTACTAGTCGGAGTTACAATTCCCAGTATATCACTGGCGCACGTATAGTTTCGAAACAGATGCAAATCAACGGGTTTTCTGTCTGCCATCACACCAGTCACCATTATCTTTGGATGTTTGATGTCCGACATTACACTAAATTCGCCCAATGTCTCCTTTAGCAATGCCTCCAAATTGTCACTGTTATATGGCCGTGATCCGACGAATGCCTGGTCCTTCATGCGCAAATACAACGACATGCATTGTTTCATTGTTTTGCCTGCACCCAGACCTAGTGCTAGAATACCGCCGGTACTGGTGCCAGCCACCCAGTCGAACAGATGATGAATCGGAGTTTGAGCCATTTTTTCAATTTCAAGTAACATCTGCACTAGAACCAAACCACGAATGCCACCGCCGTCCATACAGAGTAGACGTCCTCCTTTCGGAACCGGGGAACTTTGCTGGTTATCAACTGGACTCGAAGCGGAACTACAGCTTGCATCCATTGGTGCAAGACCGAGTGATAGGCCTATTGAAAAAAAATAACAATAAACTTTAAGTTTTAACATTAACCGAAATATATACTTTTTTTCAAAGCATCCGCTTTAACTGTCTTATTTGTGAACATGCCTAGCAGAGCGTCCATTACACTTTGTCCCTTTTGCTCTGGAGCCAAATCAACAAGTGTAGCTGTTTCAATATCAGAAACCGGATTACTGAAACAAAATAATAATAATAAATAATAACAAAATAATACCAAGCCAATGCCTATACAATAATGTAATGCACAAACCTTGTAGGAGATTCAATGCTGCTCGGACTGGTACTGTTCGAGACGAGACTATTGATAAGACTGCTGCGCTGTGGTCGACTTGTCGAGGCCAGTACTTGATAGATATGCTCCCGTTGTTCAGGTGACTCAGGTTGAGCCGGTGGAATGCCATTGTATGTACCCGAGAAACTACATCCAGGTGGACAATTATTTATATTCTCCGGGCATCTAAAACATTTTCATTATTTTATTTAAAAACTCGCACATTAACTGAAAAGTACCGCTTGGCTCCGACGGAATGTAAAATGTATAAAATCATATCATGTTCACTGCCCGATGCATCTTTGCCCACCATATGCCTGGGAGTCTTTCCATCACGATTCTCGAGATCGAAATCACAACCGAATACGACCAGACACTGTACGATTGGTATAAGTTTCTTTTCGATGGCTAAATGTAGTGCCGTATTTCCATGTTTATCCCTAAGGTCAACGTCAGCGTCGTGTGCAAGCAGTGCTACCACACACTCCAACCGGTTGCGCTCCACCATCACGTGCAGTGCTGTCTTTTCTTCAAAGTTAACGGCATTTACGTCACAACCCCGATCGATTAGCTCAAGAAGAACTTCGCGTGACGAACTCCAGTGCAGCGGTGTACCGCCGTGTTTCATGTCCTGTGTAAATAATTTGTTCGTATTGAACTGCAGCAGCTCGGCCACGGAACCTATATAATTATAAAATGTATCAGAATAAATATATATTCAATATCACGAATATTGCGAAAATTACTTGGGGCATTTGGTTTACGATTGACATTGCTGATGTTTCGAGCGGTAATATTGACGTGGGCACCGGCCTGAATCAGTGCCTTTACACAGTCCGGTTTGTCAGACAGACAGGCCAAGTGTAGCGGTGTATAGCCGTCCGCATTACAGTGGTCCAGGTTGGTCGTACATTTAGCGGACAGAATCTAAACAAATCAAGACGAGTATAACATATAGGAATTCTATCAAATATTTAAAAAATAAATAAAAAAAACTTACATTAATCATTTCCTTTGTTGTTATGGACGCATAGTGATATATGGAATTGCTGTTGTTGTCCAGATGATCCATTTTGCATAGTGGTATAAGGATTTTAACCATTTCAAGATTAGATGTTTTGATGGCCAACTGTAACGGTGTCATGGACGTATTGTGATCGGGATAATCGATCAATTCGGTCACTCTTACGTTACCAACTATTTCGATAAGATTGAAGTAGGCGACCAGGTGAGCAATGGACCAAGATGGGTTTGCTATTAAAACATCGCAGATCTTCTGAATGCCACCAATCGTGTACATCTATATGGGAATGACAATGTATGGATTATTATATATAATATTTGCATATCAAGTAACAACGTAAAATATTAATAATTAAATAGTATACGTACGTCCTTTGCGATGGTCACGAACACTGGCAGCCGCTGGATGAATGCATTAAATTTATCCTCTGCTTCGCTTTGTGTCGGCGCTCGATAAAGACTGCAAATTAAAAAAATGTATTAATGTTTAGTTTGATAATTTTATATACAGCGTATGTAATATAAAAATAATCGTTTTTGTATTATTTTCTGGAGCGAATAAAGCAGCACTGTTTTGATTTTTTTCAATATTTTAACTATTATGTAGGTTAGATAATATTATTTGTAAGAGCCAGTAGCGAGCTATTATCAAGCTCCTCAAAATTAAAGGGTGACATAAAAATGTTAAAGCTTCAACTCGGATTAATTGATTTTCCAATTGCGTCAAAAGTGACTATCAGTGATTTTTATGTTGACAACAGTGATAGAGACAAATCGAGAATTTGACAAAAGATACGACTTTAACAATGATCAAAGTGGGCAACTCACAAGAAAGAAAAAAAAGTAGATGATTTGGTTTAACTCAAAAATAGAACATGAACATCCATCAATCAGGTTGATTCTGATTTGATGCGCTAAATTTCAGTTTTTTAAAATCAAATCGAAAATATTGGCAGTTTTTCCTAATTTGTTTTTCAAATGCGGAGGCGACAAACGCCAAATTACAAAAACGCCAATAATTTTTATTTTGCAACTTTTCGGCCATACCCGTAAACGAAAATTCCAAATTGAAAAAAATCGACCCACTCTACTATACATGTACAATTTGTGTTATAATGAATTAAACTAAACTATTCTTTATACAATACGGTGATTTGTAGATTGTAGACTTTCATTCCGCCGATTTTCGTACAAATTTTTAGTTTTTGACACCGTTGTCGCTCCCCCGCGGATTTTCTTCTATTTTTAATTTTTATTTTTAACAATGTCAGCCAGCTCGTGTACCTTCAATTTGCGATGATCGTTTATAACCAATTTGTGGATTTTTTTTGTTTTCTGGAATAACAGCCTCATTTTGGCGACATCTATGTTCTGCGTCATTTGTGTTGGTACGACCACATTTACCAATCCACTTCCCTACCATTTGTCTCGATGGAGAGTTCGGATAATGTTTATCAAGCCATTGTTTGGTTTCTACTGTATTTTTTTTCATCAAAAAGCAATGTTTTTTTTAAACTTAAAATTACTTGAAACAAAATCTAGTAATATATGTGTCATCCTACGGACTTATTGTATTACCTAGTACTATGTATGTCTGTGTTATGTTTTATATGTACAATATTAACTAAAGATTATACCGCGAGGTGAAAGTCCACAGGGTGAAGTTCTGCTGGATGTAGAACCATTTTAAAAAAGTTTTTTTTTTTAATGAATGTGTATGAATGTAAATGAATTAATATGAATGTTCGCGGGATGAGAGACCGCGGAGTGAAAGACCGTTGTATTTTAATGTTGCCCAAATATAAAAGTCCGTGGAGTTAAATTCTCTTGTTTTAAATTCGTAAAAATAGAGGTCTCATGTTGTAAATTCGTTTGTATCAACGGGGCTTATTCCATGCCGCTTTGGAGTACCAACAAATTTAAATACTTTTTGCTTATATGAATTATCTCGGAGATACATTGTCGAGAGATGAATTGTCACCGAGATAAATCCCAAATGTACACGCAGATATAATTTTACAGCACGATGCAAATCTGCACTTGAGTATAAATTCACGCATTCACGAATACCAACAAAAGTGTTAAACGCATTATACGTGAACAATTGGGAAATCAAAATGTATACAATTTTAATAAACCTCATGCATGCGTACAATCAATGCCTTATAGATGAATATTGCATACGGATACAGAAATGTAATGTAAACAGATATTTTGGCGATATATATATTTGTATGCGTGCGGTATATTCAAAATTAGTATATATATGTCGTTGAGTACACTAATGGAATTGTAATCCTTTATGCTATATAGTATGTTATTATAAGTATATATGAAAGGGAAATATGACGGATGATTTATTTTTAATCCGTAATCCGTCTCTGAATCAGTCCTGTTTTAAACTCAGATCATCAGTATAGACTGATGTTTATCTTAATAATATACACATTTTTATTGTTAAAGTATTTGACAATTAAATAAAACTCCAAGTTAGGACAATACAGAATAATAAAATCTGTAGAAATTAAAAAAAAATCAAAACTCGATGTGTTTATCTGCAAAAATATGCGTCACATTTACAAAGTTCTTAAAGTGCTTATGCTTATATTATTGTCAAAAAAATATTTAGTTATGAATTCCCGGGAAGTTCAATGTGCTCATGAGTACTTTTGCACATATGTATTTATGCAAAATTTGCACGCCAGATGTGCTCATAAAAAAATATATGGTCAAAAAACACATACGGTTGAAAGATGAAATAAAAATAGAAGTTGCAATATTTATGCATACGGGATCGATATAGCATACGATTGGCTAAATATACAATCTCAATTGTTGTTAAAAAAATCAAATATTTATTATTATTTTTTTTTTATTTTATCACTTTAATTATGTTAACAAATTAGACTAATGCTGTCTGTTCTCAGAGCAATGAGTATTATTACGCCGGGCATCGTTGGCATCAAACCAATGTTGACTTCTTGTACATAGCCTTTTGTAGATGGCTTCTAATATCGATAATAACATATCTACATCGCAGAGTATACATTTACAAAGATCTATTTAATAGTTCGTAATATATTACTTTGTAGCTATTCTACTACACTTTTAAGTGCTTTTAAGCCCAGAACACTTGACAACTGATGTATGATGTTACAAAGAAACGGTCATCTCTCATCAAATAAACATCGTGATTGAGATTCTGTTTATTTATTTTAATACTATAATATATAATATATTATTCTCTCTATAATTGTTTTTATCTTAACATTGTTGCTTATATCTATTGCACAGACCATACATATTTACTGTGATCTACAATGTATTAATGTATATGTTATTGATTAAATTGGTGATGGAGTTACATATACCTATATGTTAGAGCTGAGTAATAATTATGTAGTCTAATGATATAACTTCTATAATATTTATAGCTGTTTCAGACTAGATTTAACTTGTAAACAAAACAGAAAATAAAGCAACTTTACTTATTCTTATCATATAACATTCTTTATACAGTGTAATAACATGCACAAATTGCACAGTAAATATAAAACAACATATAGATAAAATTTTGAAAGTGCATATAACTTTATAACGAAGTATACTCTCAGTATTACTTCCATACTAGTATAGGCGTATTAATGCCAAATAAATAAATGAATGCTCGAGGTTATTTACAATATGTGTATAGTAGAAATATATGAAATATGACTGACCACAAGCCATTAGGAAATGTTACGATGCATTAGCAAACAATCCATCTAACAAAATGAATGCTTAGTCAGTGAATCGACGATAATCTCTAAAGTTGGGCTTAAAACAGTTTATTTTACAGTATACACTCTAATAAAAATGGTATTTAGAACGTGATTACAAAGAAGAAAATAACTTTGTAGCAAGTCTTTGGTGCTTCAATGTTATAGTTACTTTGAACAAAGTTTAAAATACTGTGTGACCAAGTCAAATAAACTATGTGTTAAAGTATAATTTTAACTTTGAAGAACATTCACTTTGCTACAAGGTAAATTTTACTTTTACTATTAATAATTTTTCATTCGTCACCTTTTGATTTTGGTCAATTGTTACACAACTATAATTTGTATAAACCTAATATATGGCTATTGCATCAATTGTATTCAAAATTCATAGAACATACAACAGGGATACAACATTTGGAGTATGTTGTGATGGAGTATATTTTATGGGAAAAAATGACATAAACAAAAATCTGATTGGCCTATTGCTGTCGTTTTCGACAAAAAGAAGAAGATAAAAAAGAAAACAAATTTAGCTACAGCATCGACAAGCCGCAACTTATTATAAGACAAAAGACAGCTCAAACTACAGCAATGCAAATGTTTACATCATTCCACTAATACAATGACAATTCGAAATTTTGTTTCTTCTCGCGATTGACTGCAAATAAAGGTGGTTGGTTTCGGACCACCATTTTTCAAAATAAAAAATAAATCAATCAACTGCAAAAGGACCATTTTTTTAGACAACATGGATAACTGCAGTGGCTATCTCATAAAAACCTCCTATTATCAGCAATTTCTTTGAATTCATATTTTGTTGTATGTGTTATTTTTAAAAAAAATTTAAACACAATAATTGTGTATGTGTGTGTTTTTTTTAAATTTAATTTAGGAAGATTTCTGAAGTTGGAGGGAATCCACAAGGCATAACAGATTGTGAAAAAGTATCCTCAAGTGATTATACACAATAGACAACCGATTATGTGTTTAGACTCATTGATATGGTAATGGTAAAGATGTCTCATACAATGGAAAATTACAAATATAAAAAATCTGCATCTCGTTTCGTCACACTCATATGACGAAGCCATGCCGTTTCAATACGCCTCCAAACTCATACAGTGTCAGAAATACGTTATAAATAAGCGGTGGTTTATTTGTTTTAACAGAGTTTAAAAGTGGCTAAGGTTTTAGTAGCAATCGTTTATGTGATCTTTGATTAAAAACTGCACCATTGATTTTTTAATATTTTTATCAAAATAGTGATAATAATAGTCAAATTATACCACTTCCCTATCCCTTTATTGGGAGTTAGGGAGTAAAATGTAAGGATGCAGTTATTTTTTCGAGAGATATTTAATAGATTGATATTAAATAATAATTGCGAGAGAGATATAGGGCGTTCAAATTTGGTATATAGGGGTCTATATCTATATACAAAATTTGACCGCCCTATACCTCTTTTTGGTAGCTATTTTCGATCATTATTATTTTTTTATTCTTCAACAAACTTTGAAGAGTGATGGGGGGAGAACGCAAAAAAACACTGTCGATATATTTGGAATATTTAAATCTGTTGATTCTAGCGAGTTGTACAGTTAATACTGCATAAAATATATGTATATTATATTATATATTAGGATTTAGGATTAGTTATTTCTGATTTTCTCGATCACCCTTTTAAGAGGGTTTTAGGTTTGAAAATTTTTATTTGAAGTAATATTGAAGGCCCTTGAAAGTGTGTTAGGTGTTATAGACCCAAAAACGTAGTACTACAAATTGCTCAGGGAGGAAATTTAAACATTTTGATTTTTACAATAATTTTTGAACATACCCTTAACCATTTTAATAACTCCTTTTTGGGGAGGCTGGGGTAACATGTTATGATGCACTTATTTGAAAAAAATCATATATTTAATTTTATTTATTATGACTTCAATTAAAAAAGTGTATTTTTTCAAGTGCAATTTTGCCTAATTTGGTGACTAGAATCAAGTTTTTGGTGACGAAAATGCATATTTCATTTGAGACAGAAAGAGAAATTCAGTTGACTTAAAGAGCCTAACGACTTCCAACTATAATAATAAGTCGATCTCCTGATACACTGTTAAACAAACGATCTCCAACGACTTTCGACGCTTTTGTTCATGATTATTCGTCACAATATAAAAAAAAATAATTATTTAATTTTTTCACAAAAACAAAATTAATAAGTCATGATAATTACAATATCATTACATTCTCAAATAATATATAATTATTGTATTGAATTAAATTGCATATGAAATTTCAAAATTCGACATTATCGAAGTAAATTCACCAACAAATTACATTTTCCCTGAAATGCATGAATATCTAATTTTGAGAACCGTTAGTTATTAGCTGCTGAATAATGTACGTAGCTAAATCTGCGTAAAATTATTGTAATTTTGATCTACTTTCAATTTTGTGTGTGTTTAACACATACATATATATGAATATGGCTTTTGCACGTATTTCTAATTCAAAGAAAACATGAAAAATATCATTTATGTTAGCCAGAAAAATTGTGCAGAACACTGGCGGTTTATATGTACATTATGCTTAAACATTAATACCCATTAACAGCCAAATAGAGAATTACAATTTATTATTGTATTGTATTTTAAAATGGAGAATTGGAAACACAAAATTTGAATATTTTTGTGCATCAATAAAACGTTTGAAGATGTTCTTTTCATTTAAAAGAAATTCATATTACAATTCGCGATACAAATCTTCTTATGCCCAAAACAACGTGTTCTCTGAACCTATCCGAACGAAATGCTCCATGATGCTCACACGTTGCTTTTTTTAATTACTTTCTGGATGTTTTCGTCCGTCGATGAGATTGGTGGACGACCAGTTAGTTGTAAAATTCGCATATACATATATACATTTTCTGGGACCTAATTAAAGAACCTCATACAATACGAGTTCCGTTCATTGCAACATAAAAAATGCAATATTAAAACTTTATGTATATAATATACATATTCATATTATGTACAATTGTACATATTATTAGGGTTGTGCAAATAATTAATGTTGCATAGATTTTGAGCATTATTTGGATTCAGATGGAAAATAGTTAAATAAAAATATTTGTTCTTTATATTTTTTTTATGAATAATTTAGATGTGCGCACGCACTTTGGTGTTTTTTAAGGAAAACTGCATAGAATGTTAGTTTAAAGATATTTCCCTATTGAATGTTTTTTGTTTTCTTTCGAGCTTCAATTGGATACGACGTTACTATTATATCACCACCACCAAGCTCCAATCTTTACAACAGACTTCACCGAGGCTTACCAGCATTTAAATGAAAAGCAGCCTATATAGTGATGATTATCGTGAGTTTTTGGGTCATTCTTTTTCTCGGAGGAATTCCATTTTAGTAATTTGTTTTCGGAAAAATCGTGGCCCATTTAAACTATTGTATCAATAATTTTTAAATTTAGACTATAGTTTATGGAAAGAAATGTGTATTTAAGAGTTTCTTGGTACCTTAACGAGAAGATGGTTGAATTTGTATTGTTTGATCCTTTGGTGCCTTTAGACGCAATGGTACCAATTTCGAAAAAACAAATAAAACTTTTTCAAGATTTCTAGATGAATCTTTCAAAAGTAAAAAAACTTATTTTATTGTAAATATTTCAAAAGCCCGGTTAAGAGATTTTGTATTTTCAATGCATTTCTTATTATAATTTCCCATAAATTATTTAAATATTGAAACACTAAAAATTGTCGATTGGTGACAGAACGAGTTATTGCACTAATAAACAAGTACAATGTAACTTAAAATGAAGAACATAAACACCATTTACTCCAAGTTGTAGCTTAATACAGAAAAAAGCTCTACTTACTTATTATTTAATAAGTAAAACAAGTTTTTTTAAAGAACAAATATTTTTATTAAACTATTTTACATCTGATTCCAAATGAAGCTCAAAATCAAAACTCATTCAAAATGTCAATACAGATTTGGGCAACCCTACTGTACATTAATTATAACATGGTTTCAACTTTTCCTAGAATATATCGTTGAACTAAAATTACACACGGATAATAAAATAGGCCAGCCTCTATAGCCTCCATAAAGAGACCGAAGCTATAAGCGACAAATATAAAACACACAAACATGTAGCAAGAATCAGATTTTGTAAGTCACAAAAAATATTGCATTTGATCGACATTCGAGTGTTGCGTGGCACTTTTTTTACCGCCTGAAAAAAACGTCGATTACACGACACAGTCACGTCTAATGAAAATTGCAAATTTCATTACATAATTCTGATGACTTGAACACGGTAATTTTTGTTGAAATTAATTTACCTAAATATTTTGCATATTTCTTTTAGTATCAAATTAGCGAGTGTGTTTTTAAAAAAGAAAATATAAAATTTCAGAAATGTCCAGCGTTTTTTTGAAACTTTTTTGTTATAAATACGCCTTCGCACGTCGCATAATTATGTCAAAAAATAGAGATTAAATGAAATTTCCAATGTCTGGTAAAAGAAATCCAATTTTACAGTTTTACACTTATGTAAAACAAACATACACAATACAATACATAATACAAATATACAAACATACCTTCGAGTAAGCAAATATCGCACGCGCAGTTCAAATTGCATATACTGACCTAGCCTGAATGTACGCGAATACAAAAATATATATTCACAACTAAATTAAAACAAAAGTTTATATACGATTTTCATGAAATAACGCCGCTCGAATGATTTTGATGAAACATTGAACGTTTCGTTTTCCTGGACAAAGCAAGTAAATTTTGTTTTTATATTATACTACCCTAAATTATGGGAGTTCGTTAACCCAAAATTTCATTTAACATATTTTTAAATCTAATGATGCAGATATTTATAAACATAATTTGACAACATTATCCTAAAGTGTCGTAGAATAAAAATATTACTGTTAATCCGTGAGCATTCAAAATACCGAGAATAAACAGAAACTGTGTATTTACTACTTTAATTTTCACTTCTGCTTTACGTGTGCTATCCGCGTTGACCTTCAGTTATTTACCGGTTATTGTCAAATTCACTACAAAATATAATGCAAATTATCATTACGCATCAAAAATTGAAACAAAATGGTTCGAGGCAGGTGTATTAACAAGGACGTTCGAAAAATCATTTTAAATTTAAACTCAAGGGGTAAATCTACTCGACAAATAAGTCAGGATGGGAATTTGTCACAAAGTAGTGTGCAGTCTCTTTTAAGACACGGTAAACAAACCGGAACAACAAGCAGAATACAAAATATCGAAATAATTCGCAAAGTATCAGACCGAAGTCTGCGTGTCTGTGATCCTTGAAGCCGATTCTTAAACTAAATCGACGAAAAACAGCTAAGGAAATAACTTCAATCTTGAACCTGGCTGACAAAAATACTTATTCCACGACTCAACGATACATACAAAATATGGGATTTGGTTTTTATAAAGTAAGATTATGCTGTATTTATTTGATGATTTCTGTAATGATATTTTATAAAATATTTTCGTAGGCAAAAGACAAGCCGTTTTTAAATAAAAAACAGAAGATCCGCAGGATGAAATGGACAAAAGAGCGTGTGAATTGGACACAAAGACAGGGAGACTCCGTAATCTGGTGTGATGAGCCCAGATTCGAAGTAAAATGGTGCTTCGTGTCATACAACCAGAAGTACCACGGCTTGGTTCGAGCAAAATGATGTGCCAGTTCTTCCCTGGCCATCAAGCAGCCCAGATCTCTCTCCAATCGAGACATTGTGGGGTTTAATGAAGAGAAACCTACGAAAAAACTAATTTTCAACAAAAGCGACGTTAATAGATGAGTTAAATACAATCTGGTCTTCAATAACCGATTTTATGTGTAAGGAACTTGTTAACACAGTGTCACGACAAATTCAAGCCGTTATCACTCAAAAAGGTGACAAATAAATGTTATTTTTTCTGCATTTTGATAACCCACGGATTAACAGTAATATTTTTATTCTACTAAACTTTAGGATAATGTTGTCAAATTATGTTTATAAATATCTGCATCATTAGATTTAAAATCGCAATATAACACTGACATTTTGGGTGAACGAACTCCCATAATTTACGGTCGTATAAGCATAACATTACCATATGTCCTCAATTTTTTTATTGTTATATCTAATAAAGAAGCTGAAACTTTTTCGCAAAAAAAAATGTTTTTCGCTATCTCCACCTTAAAAGAATTGATTTTGAATTTTGAGTTCAATCATTGGTGATTTTTGTAAAAAAAAATCAAGAAAGCACGCTTTTTAAATATTATTATCTTCCTAAATATTTAATATTTAATTTAATTCGGTCAATTTAGACATTATTTTGATCGATTAGTGAGCCGGTGCATTTTGGTTGTAAAACAGCACTTTTATCTTTGACATATGCGGTCGTTTTGTCTTTCATTTCATTGTTTAAACGGTCCAATAACGATACGTAATAGTCGCCCTTGATGGTTCTGCCTATATCAAGATAGTCGATGAGGCTTATGCCATGTGCATCCCAAAATATTCTGCCAGCCGACGTTTGCGTTTTTAGGCGCTTCGAACGACTCTCACCCGGTTGTAACCAAGTTGCCGACTGTTTATTGGACTCTGTGTAGTGGTGGATCCATGTTTGATCCATTGTTAAAAATCGACGCAAAAACTCTTTCGGATTACGCCAATACAGCTCAAAATTGGTCTCCATTGGCCTCACATTTAAATCACAAAGCAATGTTTTATCAAAATGCGAAATTCCATTGTTTACGAAATACCAAAAGCAGCGTCACTCATACTGCGATTACTTCCAAACTAACAGCGATAACTTCCAAACTAAAGGATTTTTCAATAGCAACTTGACACTTTTGATATAGATAGATTCCTCATTAAAAAGTTGGCACTTCCGATAAATGATAACGAATCTTACATGGTGAGTGATTATTATTTTAAAAAAAAGTGGTCAAGAAATATGGGTTTCAAGTACTGTGGGTTTCGAGAATTATACATTTTGCGAATTTAAATTGTTGTGGGTTATATTTATTGTGAGTTTTAAGAATAAAATTGAGATTTATTAACATGAATAATGTCTTGCGAAGTCTATTTATGCCACTCTGTAAAATAATTCCCTAACTAACTGTAAGAAAAGGTAGTTTAAAGAACTCTCCTGTCAAGTGAATTTCTCTCAAGTAGAGGACTGTAATTGTATGGAAAATATTTCGCACTCCGCGACAGTGAATTCTTCTCAACAAATAATTTGGTGACGAGAATGCACTTGTTAGTGAATTCATACCGCCGTCCTTTTCCTCTCTTCTCTTTTAGAATTAACCCTTTGATCACCAATTTATAAATATGTATTAAAATCAAATATTGCGAACGCAACAGCTTATCTCATAAAACATAGATTATAGTATACATGCATTCATAATTTATGCGCGTACTCATATACATAGATCCTCGCAGGAGAATGTGCAGCTGCATTCTATCGTAAGTACGAGACGATTTTTATTTCAATGTCATGGCCGCTGACATTTATTACACATGACATGCTATTACACGGAAACTTTGTTCGAGATTTAAATTCCAAAAAACTCGTGACATTTTGTCCGGCCGAATAGCTGCGTTTGGCAGATATGATTTACAATTAAAAAAAATATACATACAAGCTGTTTTTTCATGCGTATGGAATATACGTACAACTTTACACATATGAACAACTTTACACATATGTACGTCATTATAATATAAATATATATATATGTGACATACACATTAGGGCTATCAAAAAAACTAAAAAAGAATATTTATATTTACGTTTTTGTTTTGTATTTTCATATAAGAAATATAGAAATTAAAAAAAAACACTAAAAATCAAAAGTAATGTAAATGTAAGTAATGTTTTTTTCGGGAAAATTTGATTTGATTTGATTTGACAATATTTTTTGTTGGCCTTATGGGCTAAAGTGCATATGTGTACATCATTATACTAGCTACTGCTGTGCATGTTAACGTAAATTGTTGTAGATATATCTAATTTTTCAGATGCAGACTGAACAAATATTATGTAATATATACATTTTGGTCAAATATTCTTGCACCACCCCTAATGCAAAAGCAGTTTCAAATGCATACGACTAAAACATATGAGGTGTGCAAAAATACATTACCACATCTCCCATTTTTTCGTTAATTGCGTTAGAATTGAAAAAGCGTATAGGTACGTACATGCATTTCCAATGCTTATATATGATCGTATATCAACATTAAACATGTGCGCCTAAATTCATTACGGCACATCCTCATTTTTTTGGGGTAGCAAATTTAAAATTCTTGCTTATAAATCGAAATCAATACCTACGTTTAGCGTGTATGACAACATTGAACTAATAGTAGTTAAAATCGGAGGGGTTTTTTTTGAGAAAAGTTTTTACTGTTTGTTTTTTTGATATATTTTCATCATCATTTGCGGAAATTTCATAAAACAATAAATGGATACAGACGACATAGAGAAGCAATCATAAGTTCAGGGACATCGAAACTGTTTGAATCGACAATTGTATATAGGATGCAATAATTGTCGTTTATAAAATAATGATTTTTTCGCAAATCGAAAACTATTTAATGTCTGCAAAACAAATCCTTTTTTGCACTATATACATTCTGTCAAATAAGTACCCGGAAATTTGAAATAAAACACAAACAACTTATCAATCATCTAAATTTATTA
>JANSTU010050301.1:0-21705 GCA_027564075.1 Bolitophila hybrida
AAGTTGCACAACACGCTGTGAGCATTAAAATCTAATTTTATCGGTAAAACGACGATAATTGTTTGTTACTGTTGTTTGTGTGTACTACTCGTACTTCTGCAGAATGGTAGGTCACCACATCACAGACCTCTTTTTGCTCCTGCGCTTGTACACACAAACACATATAGACACACACATGTATTTCACTATATACAGCGCCGATACATTCAAAAAGTCGGTATTTCGGTACACAAGAGTGAAACGGTGTGCGTGCATAACATGCAGAACGAACGTCTTGACCGAAAAAACAAACGCCCTAGCTTCTTCAGAATTCTGCAAGACATTTTCATATGTTGCCCCAAATGTTTTCAAATATTTTCGTAAAATTAGCCATAATACATCTCCACGGGACGCGTGGACCTTAATAAAACTGTACTCAGTGCTTGATAAGGACGTTTTTTTGTATGTTTCTTGTAACTTCGGCTTTTATGACTTCTTCTATATGTATGTATATTATGACCGTTTAGTATCGTCCGTGCAAAGAGCAATAAATTACTGAGCTCCATAATGTGCGTCGTATTAACATGAAAAGCTGTCAACAGTTATTTTCAATTATGAGTACCAGTGTAAGAGTATATGTGAATTTATGAAGGCTATGATGTTCCATTGTTTTTTGATTTGTAAGCGATAATTTTGATATGTACCTGTGCGCATATTGCGAACTCAGCAGATGAGTAACAATTGTATGAAATGTGTATCGTTTTCCTTAACCGCAAATTAATTAAAAATGTGTGACTGTGCACTTTTTGATCGGTGCGGTAATTGTTTACGCCAAAGCGGTAAAATTCAAAACAAATTGTTGTTATTATTTTGCTTGTGTGTGGCGCCTTGGTGTAATATGTAACACCCAAGAAAATACGTTTTTTGAAGTTACCGACGTATTTTATTTTGTTTATCAAATAGATAGCAATAGAAATTCTTCTCGTTTTCCAAAATGTATATTTTTTGTTTTTAAATAAATAGAAATCTGTATTTTTATAAAGTCAATGTTAAAATTACATATTTTAGTATTTATATATTTTTATACGATACATTATTTGTTATTGGTCCACTAATACACATATTATTATTCTTCGATTTTCTCTCACAAGTTATTGCAAGTGTATTTTCTTTTATCTGATTTTTGTTCTTTTCACAATGTAAGTAACGCAGTAACAGTGATTTTTTTTTTGCAATTTGTATTCTTTATTTAAAGTTTGCTGTATAAAGATTTTATTTTAAAATGTCTGACAAAGCTTACACAAATGAACAGTAAAATTGATGAGCTGAACCTTTTACTCGATTTCACATTTTCATTTTCTTTCTTATTCTTTTTACTTTGATTTATATAACATTTTAGTTTAATTATTGTATATATTTGCGTTTATATTTTACTCTATATTTTCTAATAAATAAAATTGAATTATATTATAATATATGAACCCTCTTAATCCACCCGTAACACCTCATTTAGTGACTACTATAAATAATTACCCTTTATCTAGACTCGTTTTAAAATCGGTGTTTAAAAATAGTAACAATATTTTAAATATTTGTTATTTCAACTCATGCAGTATTTTACCTAAGATTGATGAACTAAAACATATATTAGAAAACAACAATGTACATTAGCCGTGTCTGAAACATGGCTAAAATCATACATTTTATCTAACCTCCTGCAATAAATGATTTATCTAGTATTGAAAATCTACTGGGTAATCTAACACCAATGTATAATCAAATCGGCGGTATGAATTTTTGTCAAGTGAATTCTTCTCACTGTGACAAGAATTCACTAATGAGGACTGAATTCTTCTCAAGTGCATTTTCGTCACCAAATTATTTGGTGAGAAGTATTCACTACCGAGGTGTGAATTTTTGTCACCAAATTACATTAACCAAAAAAAGGGTTTAAAACTAAACACAATTCGAGTATTATTGTTGTTGTAAAATGCACCTCTGCAGTGCATTCTTGTCACGAAATAATTTAGTGACAAGAATTCACTTTTTTGGTGACGAAAATTCATATTTTTGACCTTGAAATATTTTCCATACAAATCTGTGGTGACAAAAATTCACTCCTCTACTTGACAAAAATTCAACACACCAATCAAAATTATTTCATAAATGTTACTTAGAAATAATAAGTATAATGAACCTACTCATTTCACATCAACCTCGTCAACTCTTTTGGATCTATTTATTACTAATAAATCAACTCTTATAAAGCATTGCAGCCAAGTAAGCATTCCTTCTAACATATTTCTAAACATGATCTAATATTAATGTCTTTTAGTTTTAAGACGTAATTTTAAATTAATTAATCCATTAAAATTGCGAACTGATGTCAGAGATATCGACTGGTCTGTTGTTTTTAACACGAATGATGTAAACATAATGACCAAATACATATCAAACATGCCCCTCTTATAACTCAATCTGTTGAAACGGCTTTAGCTGAACGTGATATGACATATTATAATAGGAAACATTTTAAATCAAATGATAACTTAATAAATTTTGAAAATTTAAGAAATAAAGCTTCAAAATTATAATTACAATTATAATTAGTAATTATTATATATCTACACTTAACTTAAATCTTCCTTCTGCGGTTTGGCGCAATTTAAAATGACTCAATGTTAGTGCTACTAAATCGTTCACCGAAATCCCCCCTTTCACTACCGATGTATATAATTCCTACCTGAATGCTGTCAACAAAGATATTCTCTCGGATGATAACATTGATTCACGTCAGATTTTATCATCTTTTGCCTTTTGAACGGATAGTTCCCGGGATGTCATAATTGCTTTTTCCCAAATAAAATCACATGATGTTGGCCCTGATCAGATTCCACTTGATTTTCTCTTTATACTTGTAACTCAAATCAGTACAATACTTCCAATTTTCCCGACAACTGGTAAAAAGCAAAGTTATATATATATATATATATATATATATATAACACTATCCAAAGTAATGGAAATTTTAATGAAAAATCAAATTGTTTCTTATATTTCAAGAAATAACCTTTGTTTAAATATCAATCGGGTTTCAGGACAAATCATAGTACAACAACAGCACTATTAAAAATATCACATGATATAAATTATGCTGTCGACAATGGACATTCAGTCATTCTCGCATAATCACAGTCGGCCTTTTACTAAACTCACTCGTACATTTTGTTTTGATTATACCGCCAAAATCTTATAATATGCTATCTATCTATCTATAACAATAGAGGAGTCTATTCTTGGACCCTAGAATAAAAACTTATAACTTCTTAAAACTAACAAAATTATATATGCGAGAAGGGGTGATTAATTCACAAAACGGTAAAAAAATAAATAAACATTTAGGGAAATATAGGATAGAGAGGAAGGTAAAGGGAACATCAAACATACAAAATAGCTCATCACTAAGTGAGAGTGGAGTCGTTCCTACTATTTTAACATTATAACATTTATGGCTTAGGGTGGTAAAAAATTAATACATCAAAGAAAAATGAAAAAATAAATTTATGCAAAACTATAAAAATAAATTGCGAGGAGCACAAAAAATGATCAAATCAAATAAAAATAAAACTCAACGGTTAAAACTAAACATCAGCCAGTCTTTCGAATTTGGAAATAGAATTAGAAAGCTTGACTTGAACAGAATGATAATGCCAAAAAAGGCACGAACATTAAAAGACATGTTAAGTTTAGGGAGTCGGTTGGCTGAAAAGATATGATTATGGGTTCTTTTAAATCTTGCGTGGGTTAATAATTAATACAAATACTGCGACTTTTTAGGTGATGTTAGATATTACCAAGCAGTATTTGTAATAAGTAGATTGTAAATAACCAAAGAGACTTTTTAAAAATGTTGATACATAATTTAATTACATCTATAGCTAGAATTAGATAAAAACTGATCATCATGAATGAAATGAGGAATTGCTAAGGACATAATTATAGTACGCCGAAGCCGATAAGTTTGTGAAGGACTCCATATTCACTGCAACATATTTACGTTAAATGAGCATCCTACACTCTAATAAATGTCTAATAAACGGGATGTGTTTTAAATGTTCAATGAAGCTCCAATTGGTATAGCTTAACACATTTGCATATGACCTACGGAGTCGTGTGAACCTGTAATGATCAGTAAACCTGACATCGCACACTGACACTAATGGAGTAATAAACATAAACATAAAATAAATAATTGTTTATTTGTTTATAGTATTCAAATGCTCAATAAGCTTATCTTTGACTCTTATAAACAAATATTTTGTTGTAGTTAATATTTTTCTTTTTATTTTTCTGTTTGATTTTTCAATTTTGCACAGTATGTTTGTTGTTCTGTTGTTTCGTGCGTGTGTTCATAGTTGAAAATACCCATAAGCAACATAAATATTGCATTTCCATTTAGCCTCCGTGGAAATTGTAATTTCAAGCGAGCGCAGCGTGAATTTGTGTCGTTTGGGAGTATGTACAATTGTATATATAAACTTTATATGTAAACTCCACTCCACTATACCATATGCATAGCAATGCGCATACGATATAATTGAATAAAAGATGCGCGCTGTAAAAAGGTGTATTTCTGGAAGCGTGGTTAATTGAATGTCGCCAAAGTGAAAAAGTTTTTTTTGAAAATGCTTTTTCTATGGATGCAGAATATGTGTGTGTTTACGTTTTTCAATGCCAAATATGTTTTTTGTTTTTACACGGATAAAAAAAATACATAAAATAAATACGAGTTTATAATTTTAACTTTTTCATTTCGAAAGGTTTATTAAAATACAAAATTGTATCAGACATTCCATACCAATCGGAAGCGAACTTTCGACTCAACAAAAAACACAAACTTTATATTTGAGAACATCTCGAACTTTGAATGATAAATTCCAATCTTAATTTGAATTTTCCTTAAAGCGTTTTATATAGACCGACATATATATTTTAAAAGTCATCATGTCCGAGCACATATAAATAATCGACAACCGACAAAAATCAAATCTAAATAACCCGCAACGGCTAATTTCCAATCAGCTACTGTGCATTGATTGTTCGTGTATTATATAATATACTATGTGCATAATATGTGCTACCACATATACATATGTCTATAATATAATATATATTATATATGAGCTGGCGTGTGATGAAGGCCTTTCCTCATGGCTATTGTATGTACAAAACGCGCTCGAATACCTGCATTCAAAATATTGTTTGAGGAGATATATACAATATACACCTTACTATATGTATTTTGTATATATATACTCGTATATATATGTGTGTTTCATTGGCGGATGAATGGACAAGATGAAAAACCACTTGTCCTCATGCGTTGGTGTTCGGTCGGATTGATCTTGCATGTGTTACACATTCTAGCTGCAAACACCTGAAGCAGCGGGTTTTTCATATTATTTTTTTGTGAGTATACATATTGAGGAACGTTGGTTGAATAAACGCATTGTGTAAGATGAGGTTTTTATATCTTGTGCGGTTTTATATTTGGTTGAAACTTGAAAGTGACGAAACAATATAGACTGATTAACTTTTTGGACGAAGCTAGATTGGGTTGAATTTTTTTTTTATATATATAAAAAAGAACAGACGCTGTGCATTTGAAAAGGAAGTATATATCCATATACATTTTAATTAAAATAGAGTGATAGTGTATTTATATGATACATACATGATATGATATACCTAATTGCCGGAGGCTTTTATAATATTTGTTTTCTTAATGTGAGCTAAATCGTGAATTGCATTGCAATACGTTTTGTGGGCATGAATTGTAATTTCAAAAACAATTAACTTCAAATATATTTTTTGTAATAAAGTATTTTTACTATTTTTTTTTAACTTTGTTTATCATTTATTGTAGATGTGTTATTTTTCAATGTTTCAAATTATATTATACACACACATATAATCGCACTATAAAAGTTACTTACGTCAAGTTTATAAATTTAATTTGATGAATTTAATTTTGCTTTATTCATTAAAATTATGTATTGTTCTATAGCAATTAAAAAGGACTACTACCCTTCATACTGGCCATTGATAGTGATCAAGTCAAAATATACATTTTATTTAATTAAAAAAAAAAAATATAAACGATGATATAAATGCAAATATTAATGAACAATTTTCAGTACAGTTAACTCACACTTGAGTCATTATGTACTTCAAGAATATTAATCCACTCAAAAACAATAAAATCAATTGGATACACGTGACAAAGCACATTTTTGAAAGTAAAATTCAATTATCTGTCAATTCATTAATCTAAATTGTACAGATTGGTGTACCTCGTTGGATTCATTCTAGTCATGTAATGTATGTGATGACTGATTAGCTATTTTCTTTTATTTTATTTAATTTATTTGTATATCATATTAAACATGTATTTCAGAATTATAGCAGTTTGATAGAATGGTAAAATACAGGTTTGATAAAAAAATAAATCATCAAACGAAAAAAATATTTGTGCAGTGAAAAACGTAATTGTGCTCACAACATATTTGTTCTCCCATAAAAAATATAATTAACTCTAAGCTTATATATTATGAAGTTATTAAAAATTGTTTTTCAATTTTCAACTTTGCGTTTTTTTAAATTGAGTACATTATGAAAAGTTAGGCATTTTTCAGACGATTGTCCCGCATCCCGTTGTATTTACAGAATGTCCCAATGTTTACAGATCTTGAAATATACTTTGAATTTACATACTCTATTCTATCCTCCTGTCTATACTCAATACTCTATAGTGTAATCTAATCTACATATATTGATATTATTCCCACATAACACTTATTAAAGCGTAATATTCGTAAACTTGGCATTTATTCATCTCTGAATTTTCTCCCACCATTTTTAAATTATAATTTCAATGAGTATCGTCTGTTATGTTCATATAAGCACTGCCACTTCTGAAACAGCACTCCTTAACGTAACCACCGACATCTATAAAATTAAGGATAAAAACCAAAGTACCTTCTCAAACTACCGGATTTTCTAATTCCTTTGATATAATTTCACATTTTGTCCTGTGTCGTAAACTTTAACGGTGTCCTTCAGAAGGAATAGTCTGTCTTTATTACAAAGACCGTGGAGCGGCAATTGCCTCTATATTTTAAATGTATGATTATGTTATGCTTTATATACATCCCGCTTTGCATAAAAAACCACTAATAATTATTATATAAAAATTATTATATTATTATTATCTATCTATCGTATATAAATTAATGATTAATATCTATCGTATCCTGTTAGGCATGCTAGGGCTCCCTCTCGTCTACTTTCACGGTAAACAGCAAATGCCTTGCTGGGTCATGACGGAAAGTGGCATAACAATTCTACTGTAGCTGTCCTTAACCAGCAAGTGTCGCCAGTGGATTCGTTACAAAACTTGTCGATTTCTTTGGGTTTTCCCAACATAAGCTATTTTTATATTAAGCATTAATGAACGACAGCAATGTGATGATATTTCTGGTACCTTATATAACCTCCTGCCTGTATCGGTGTATTCTTCAAGGGTCCAACATTATTTTCTAGTCTTCATAGTCTCTTCACTCATAGTCACTTAATGTCCTCTGATACTCTCCATAAACTTTTCCGTCGTCGATTAATCGATTAATTGTAGGTAACCATTCCCAACGAAGTGATGATTTGTTAGAAAGATTCACAAAACGATAAAGAGACTTTTATCGCTTGCATATGGAAACACCTTCATTGCGGCGTACGAACAATACAAATTGCGTTATATATAGCAGCGGGTAAAGGCAACTCGTCAATTTTATAAACTATGAATGCGCTAGAGATCGTCGTCGGTACCAACAGTAAAAACATCGCCGTTCAGACTGACGAGAGATGTGTGGCAGCGGCGGTGATAAACTCTTCGGAGTTGATTAAATAAAAGTTCTCCAAAACAAACACTAAATACGATTTTTTAAAACGTCAATTAAAACGTTTAATTTATATATTTATTTAACATTTTTCAGCGGAAAGAGTGCAAACCGCAATCCTTTTAAAAGTTTTTTTTATCTAAAATTGATTATATATATATTTTATTAGAACATTGAAGCATTTTGTTATCATTTAGACATAAAAAATGAGAAAGCCCCTAAGATATAGTCTAGTTTAATATTTGTTTGTTTTTTTTTATTATATAAACTGGCAAGGCTGTGGAGCGCTCCGCGTATATAAAACCACGCAGGTTCCACATTGTTCGCATAGAGGTGTATCTAAGATATTGACTGGATTGATGTAAAGGATCTTTTGTTATGGTTCGTACTTGATGACTCATCCTTCCATTTTTTCCTGGACGCCATTTGAAACTAAGTTTACCACTCCCAGCCCTGGTATAGATTTATAGTCTGTTGTAAAGAATTTTGTATGTCCTATACTGTAAATCACGACGTCGTCTGCGTATTGGAGAATTTTAACATCGTGGGACAAGATCATCGATTTGACTGTTATATAAGTTAAGTTGTATAATATAAATTAGGATTAGGATACAGGACCGAGCTAATCAATAAATCTCTCTTTTTTTGAAAATCGGGGTCTAACACAGTGAATCTTAATATGAACATTGTCATATGCAGTGTGTATGTCCATAAATGCTGAGAGACAGAAGGCTTTACGGAGGAACGTTTTATTGTGAACACTGCACCACTGAACCCTACCGATGTCCGTGATAACGAAGATATGAGTTTATATTTATTGTAATATTGTATTTTTTAAACTATCGGTCTTTTTTACGAAATTAATTATTATTATGCAGAACATTAAATTCAATCCAATACCGCTGTTGTATAAAATGCTGTACGTTATCACTTTAAAAATAATTATACACTCATAAACAGAATGTTTAGAATATTTCTACAAGAAGTGATAAATGTGGTTCCATTTAATATAATAGCACAGTAATCAGATCCAACGAACAAAGTAATAATTATGATCATCAGTTCACAACAATCGAGATTGGCTCACTAATATATTGTAGTTTATTAATTTATCATGCACGCTGCGATCTCCAAACAGTCTGGCCTTTACAGGAATCGCGGCAAACATGTATCAAAAGCTTCGTTCACACAATGAGCGGAACATCCACATCCATACGACGTGTAAACTATATCCTTCGCATTCCCTGCCGTTTCAACTGACGCATTTGTTTGTATGCAACTTCATATTTATGTATGTATATGCGAACGTTTTTGTTTTCTCTTTTATTCAAACACCTCTAGAACAGCTTCTACATGTATAAACATTTTATATTATATTCTATACTACATAAAATATATAGTGTACACAAGTTGGACGCCCCGGCAGAAACATATTGAATATGTTTCCCTAATCATCAATCATTAATTACTTTTTTAACGTAATGAAAAATTGAAGGAACACAGCCGCAACAACAAAAAGAGCCGGGAGATGCGACCAGGTATATATATATAATATATATACATATATGTAGTATATAAGTATGTGAAGTGTTTTATTGTATGTATGGTATACTGATTGTCGGTGTTTCTTATGTTTGGAATATGATGAAAAAAACAAAGGAGATATACAACTATAAAAACCAGGCCGATGCTACCGAAAATTATTCATGTAGCTTGAAAATGACTTTTGCACCTCGCGAGCTCGTACCGCAAACAATATTTTTTAATTTCTCTGGTTTCGGCTTGTTAAAGGGCTTTTTTATATAGAGATTTGGACGGTGCTGTTGTTGTTACCGTGCGCTGTTCAATTTGTTGGGCAATATTGTGAGAGAAATGTGTGGTTGTCGGTTTAATTAGAATCATATAATAATAATTTAATGTTTGAGCATGTAAGCATATATTCACATACCACACATATAAATATTTAGTAATTTACTAATTTACGTTATAATAAACTTGTGCGTTAAGGCGTGTGACGCGCATTGATCATGAATTTATGAATGAATTTTTTTTTGTATGAGAACATAGTAATATTTACGTTTCCAAAGCATCAATAATGTGAGAAAATTGTATGAGTTTCACACGAAATGGTAAACAATGAATTTATGATTATACGATATTATGCGATTATTATAAGCTAATAAACTCTATTAACGATAACGATTTAACTATCTATCTATATATATATATATATATATATATACATCGCCAGCACATAGGTAACTTTTTGCGCCTCGAACCCAAAATAATTGTGCTGATTTATTTATATGTTCTTCTGCTGTACTAGCTTGTTATTCTTTGTTTGTTTGTCTGGGCATTCAAGAGGAAAATTACAAGACTGGGCTATGAACTTCGATTTTTACTAAAGCGCATTGCTATCGGATGCAATTACGTAGTTATCTTCAGTATTTTGCGATGCAATAAAGAGGCAAGTGTGAAGTTCCGCCACACAAACCAAAACAGTTGAAATTAACCTTCAATAAGGACGTCCACTAATACGGCTCCTCCAGTTTTAGTTGACCTGTTGAAAATTGTACTACATTCGGAGAGTTTTAGTGCACCTTTTTTGCTTTGTAAATTGGTGTAACCGGAGATCTAGTAGTACCACGCCGCAGAGTACTAGTGAGGAAGTGTGACGAAGGTCACGCCATTGAAATCTTTGCCATTATGACAATCGGGTCTATGTGAGACCGATGAGCGCTACTGCCACATACTTTATTACCGATCATATAGTTGCCTTTTAGATTAGGAGAAGTTTGATGGATGCTAATAGTTTGGAATATTGTATTTTTTTGTATACGACAAAAACTGATTTTGACTTCGACATTTTTGTACAGGTTTTACTCGTATATATATGGCAAGCTGCAAAACTTTGTGTATCGTTGTTCTCAGTCCACTATAGAACGACGTCGTCTGCATACTGGAGAGTTTTTACGTTGATAGGGAGAAGATCTTCGAGTAGCGCAGATAATACCGATCGTAGAGCTAACACACGACTTCCGGCCCTAGTCTCCTTAAAACCATGAATGTAGAACCGTCTTTTCAAATAGATACCCAATAAACCTTACCATCTATGGTTGGATCCCTATTGTTATGAAGCGATTTTTTCTTTCTTTTTAGTCTAGAAATCTAGTCTGATTTAAATGATTTTTTCTACGGTTTTACGCAGTATGAAGATACTAAGAGCATGTTTTACAAAATTTGACTATACGTTTACATTTTTACCATTCATCAGTGCCATTAGTGGATGGTTATAATCAGCTTGAATGAGATTTCGTCTAGTCCCGTTGTAAAATTGATGCAGCTCATTACCGCCATTTAGTTAAAGTCTGCGCATAAGTAATTTGATTAAAAACAAATACTGGAATTATGTTGTAGCCAACGCATGATGATATTGGTCTGGACGAGACAGTTTGGTGTGCCAGCTTGGCTCAAATTCTGGTATCCATTTATCGGAGATAGTAGGCGTCCTACACGTAACAACTCCACGATATTTAAGCCCCATTTGCCACATGGTTTCCATAGATGAGTACTTATTCAACGATGAGCTGAAACTGCGATTTCCGATTTCCTTACTTTCACTAGTTTTTTTTTTAATTGAGTTTGCAGTTTTTGAAAAAGACCGTCGAATCTAATTTACTTTTTTGAAATATTCAATCATATCTGTGTATACTTATCTTTGTAAATTGTGTTGTGTTTTATAAAGCCAATTAAACGTTCAAGCATCTGAGTGTAAGTTAAAATTTATTAGGCAAATGCCAATGTGCTAGCTAATGCGATTTCATTTTGAGTGCCTGGAGTTGTCGATGTCAAGTCTTCAATACAATCTTATTTTAAATCCCAGATTTGCCCAATTTAACCACGAAATGGGTAATCCACGGGGTGGATGGGGTTCTCATCTAGAAGTCCAAAAACAAGGTAATTTTCATATTTTTTCTTCATAAAAGGAAGTAAATGATCAACTTAAGTTTTCTGATAGTTACTTATTGACTATTTAAGTGTAGACAAATATTTTTTTGTCGCATGGTTAGTGTAAATACGCCGTCGAACTTCATGTTGAAAAGAAGTCACTCAATTTAGTATTATAAAGTTAATTTTTGAGTTCTAATTGTTTTTAAATTTTATATTTTTATTTATTCAATTATTATTATAGAAACCAAAAATCCAAACCAAAACCAAAAATCCAAAAGTAAGTTCAACAAGTGACATAATATTTTAAAATATGAAATCCAAAAGAAATAAACATTTGAGTTCCAAAATAAATAAATGGGTGCCAAAAAAAGTTTTCATATTTATTGGTATGCGTTTATATTTTTTTCACATAATATTATACCAAAAGCCTTTTGGAGAAATTGTGGAAAATCGACATTTATGGAAACTTTTTGAAAAACGGTTTCCGGAGAAAAAATTTGAGAACACTATTTTTGGGATGTATAGCTGTGTATAGATTTGCAAAAAACTATGTTAGCCCAAATATACTAGAAACATGAAATTCTTCGATATTTTATTTCAAATTTATAATTAAATTATATAAGTTTTACCTATAAGTTAATACAGAAAACAGCTTTTATGTGTTATTACATTTTATTTATATGTTTGATATAGATTTATTTAGTAAAGATGTTTACTCAATTAAATCATATTTTAGTGTGATTAAATTTATTATAAAGGACTCGGTTTACTTGTTAAAAGCTTGCTTATTTCGCGACAATTTAATGCAATACAAAGTTTTCCATAAAATGCGTTTACAATAGAGTATATAATATTTTAAAATCAACATTTGTAAATATATTAGGCTTTTTTGGTTTTGGTTACTGCATACTACCAATCTTTGTATGCAAATGTATAAATCTTCCGAGATAGTGAGTAATTTTTACTAACATCATTACATCTGCAAAGCGACAGACATGTTAAATTACTTGTTGTACTATTTTTGTCCACCCATCAAGAGCGCAAGAAATTCATTGCTGGCTTTGATGGACTATTGTATATAGTATTAAATTATAATTGTTATTAAATTATAATTATAGTGTTTCTTTTTTAAATAAATTTCCCCCTTAAACAAACCGAATTGGGTTATTCGAGCCACATAATTGGCCCAGAAATAAACAATATTACAAGTTCACCGAAATGTTGTTTTGACATTCACAGTTCACACTGGTCAAACAAACCTAGTCAATATACTGTTAGTGTAAACATACAAACAAAAAAATGTATTGCGCTGTACGTCCTTCGCATTTCCTTAGCTCACATCAGGGAGCCTGGAATTAATGTCCTCCTAAACACTCTATTAGGAAGGTCATCTTCTATTATTGTGTACATATACAATATATATGCGTTATGCATGTATATATGTATATATAATATATATATATATTTCAAGTCCCTATATCGAAGTAAAGGGAAAAAACGCATGTTCGACATAGAGCACATACACATACATACATAATTCCAGTGCACCATTACTTTTATGAGCGACCATAAATCTTCTCTCAAAATAATTTATGCTTTTCAAACTCAAATACACACACTTTGGCTGACAAATTACTTACTGATTTTTTAATGATCTCTTAATAATGTCCCGGTGTATTGATATTGAATCGTGTTACAAGGAAATCCTGTTGTTTGATTTCAAATCACACCCCGCGTATATTAAATCTTTTATGAATAAAGCCTGTGTGATTAAGTTAAAGTGATACGCCGCCGTTGATCGGCTGCAATGTTTCAAAATGTTGAAATGTAGCGCGCGAAAAGTCGTCTTTGAGTAACGCCGACACCTCCGGTCTCAACGCGAAAAATAAAGAAGAAGACATCCAGCCGCCGCATACGCTTACATATTATATATATTGAATCACACCATGTAATCGGAGACAACTTGCGAGTATCGCACCGCGTGCTGTCGTCGGCAAACACACACAAACATTGTTGATGTGATAAATAGCAGTTGTGATTTTAATTGGCGTTACGGTACTTTGGATTCGAAATTAGCGATAATCTAATGTGATTACGATAAACTGTCCCGTAATAATGTGAGAACTTTGTTTAGTATGTTGTATACTGACATATATTCTTTTATTTTAAAATTGTGTGATTATTGTTTTCGGTTGTAAACAATATATTAGATTTACTCATATACCTGCTACTTGAAGATAATATTAAGATAAAATAAAATTCTAGTATTATTTTGAATCTTCGATTATATCAAGGGCGGAACTGGACACGGCTGACGGCAATAGCTTCATGTGCCACAGTTCGACGAATTTAAAATATTTAACGAGATTTTTTTAAAACGGAGATTTTTCAACTCCCAATCGGGGACATCAAATTTGTAAAGATTTTCGTATTTTGAAGCACATTGTCCCTGCAGTAGAAATAACCTGGTGCTAATTTTAAACCTAATTAAAATTAATATTCATGCAGGTAGCTAGTGATCCACGGGTTTTTATAAATATTAATTTGTATATAATGGCGAGTTAATTTTTATCCAATGGTTGCAGACATTCATTATCGAAAATCACATACGTGGTACACTTTCAAATAGAAAGATAGAAAATTGTTGGAATTATGCCGCGTGGCGTTTTGAATAATCATTTTTTGAGAAAAACACGTTTGAATTTTTGAAAGACAACAAAAGAAAATTTCAATTCAATTTCAATTTCTCTTTCTAATTTATTTTTCTTGGAACGTACCGTTTCTTAATAGAGAACTCTATATTTTTTTAGGGATTACACATTTGCCTCATTTTGCATCTTAATATATAGATAAAGTTTAGTTAGGAGTTCATATATATATATGATAAATAATTAGGTATTTAGAGACCGAATATATATATATATAAATATATATGTAGACAAAGTCAATGATTACCACTGAAATGAAGTAGAATTTACGAAGTAAACATATTTTGTGTTCGTGAAATGATTTCAATGATCTTAGACTGATCTCGAAATTTGTTCTGAATTAATGGGTTACACCACCTTCATATTTCAAAAATGGTGATTTTTGTCTAGTAAATTTCATTATGAATACCATATGGGATTCACCATTACAAAATTCAAATTATTTCAGAAGTTATAGGAATTAGAAGTTAGCGCGACATAGTTGGCCCGAAATTTAGATTGCAGTCGGAGCTAAGTTTATTGATGAATTTATAACTTGCAATTTGAAAAAGGTATCAATACATCAGTTGAAACCATGAAAAATGCGGCACGGGCTACTTATCACCAAAAAAAAACCACTCACGAAAAGATGACAAGTGTCCATCCGGAGAAGATAGCTGGTATTCGTACCAAAATGAAAAGGTCTCTGGACATTTGGAATCTTATAAGCATGCACATTTTATTCCTGTAGATGTCAAAAAGTTATTAAACCGGAATACGACAGATGATATAAAAGGATACAAAATATGCCTGGATATGCCTGGATATTTACTGATGTATTGCAAATGATGTTAAACCTGGTATATAGCCAAAGCGCGCTGCTGCTTGCCGATGAATGGGATTCTCGAAGGAGATCTGTGGCCAGGAAATTGAGAAGATTTGAGCAATCAGACTATATATATAGTATAGAGAAAGGCCCTATGTATGGTCCAGGATGGTAGATTGGCTATTTGAAATTAAATTTAAATTCACATCCATAAGTTATTATTTTGTTTACATTATTATTGTGATAAAAAATGTGTCCTTTTTTTACAACAAAACTACAAAAAACATGGATTTTTTTTTAACAATTTTATCGAAAGTATTCTATTTTTGAATAGATCAAATAAACTGCAATATGATAGTTTATGAATTATATGCCAAAGATTTGTACGGTATTTTGAAACTTTTTTTATATTCATCTTCCATTATCTATCTTCTATTGACAAAATTATATTTATAAAAATACTTCTCGTTCATTAAAATAAAACTAAATCATAGCCGAACCACTACACATACAAATTACTAAATCCCTACAACTGCAAAACATATTGCATAAACACCAATATGTAGTTGCGGAAGATCAAGCGCGCTCCGAACCTGTTCTGTGACTACAGCATCAATAGCAACAACTACTCATTCTACACTCAAAACGAAGCAACCGCTACAAATAAGTGAGTGATTTAGTATTACTAAATAAATATCCAAAATGGTTTCTCGGTTGTCATTCCATACGATGACTTTTCAGCAACTCCACAGGGATACTGAGAAAGGCATCTAATGATATTTTTTAATTACGATTAAAACAAGACATAATCTGATCAAATGTAAACTATTTTTACAGTTCTGTATTGCATATAGATTATTTTTAAAATAAAATTTAATATTAGGTATTCATTTATTGTTAAATCCAACATTAAACATTTATAGATATCGTATGTGTATATATAGTATATACCTTAAATGAACAAATGTCCATACACTGAAATAATAATAAAGCTATAAATATATAATTATGTATGTATAAAATATTTATTATCATAATATGCATAATATTACATATACCTATAGCGACCGCCTTCTAAAAATGTTAACACCCACATTTGAAACAGCCATACTGAATTTGTTCATCTGTTTCTCTTTAACAACAACTAGATATAATATAATAAAAGCCGCTATCATATTTTATAATCTATAATATAAATACCTATAAATTAATCAGTGAATATGATTAAAATACAATATGCAAAGACAATATTCATTCAAAGTTTAATTATTTGTTTTCTACAAATAGAACAAACTGCAGGTACTCCATCTACTCAACACATTCTAGCACTCGTATACCATAATATCTTCAATACTTACACATTATTATTTTTTTACTATCGCATGCATCACGGGTATTCCGTTTTCGATGAAGTACTGTGCGAGACAATTGAGCGGTTTATTGGTAGCAATTTCATTGTACAATGGCGCAGTAACAGAAATGTGTTCTTTCAGCGATTTTTGGCCTCGTAAACGTTTTACGATGGTACATTTTCAAAAGTCAAACGATTTACTGCTGCCATAACACTATGTATACACGTATACAAGTATCATGTATATATATGTATGTATAAATCATTTTAAATATACAATATTTTTTATTAGTTTCAATACAAAAAATGTATTTAGATATTTAATGTTTCTAAGACATAACACAACGCTTTTATTTAATTTTCAATGGATGTGTTAAATTATTTTTTTGGTTTTAATTATATTCAAATAAAATAGAAATTGGCCTGAAACATTTATTTCATTTATGAAACTGGCTTGCGTACTATAAAAAAAATGATTTTATTTATTTTTTAATATGACAATAACATTATTTGTGCTGCAAAAAATAAAGTAAATGTGCAACTTTTTTTTTTAAATTTGAAGCTTAATAAATATATGTGCAGGCAAATGAATAATTGCAGACAGATATTTAAAAGATATTAAATATGTTAGAGCGATGATTGCTTTGCCGTGATTGGTGCATATATAAGTTCTTTTAGATTTGTGAATTTTAGAAGAAATTGTCTGCACATTTTTAATTATTATTAATATTATTAAAAAATATTAGCACAGAATACAAATTAGATCCATTTAAAATTGTGCGGGCTTTCTATTTCTCTCTCTATTCCAAACAGAAACCTAATCAAATTATCATTATTTAAAAGTATATATTTTGCGCCAATCCAAAAAAAATAATAATTATAACACTAACATGAATTTAATATTCTTGCGCCAGTATAATTAACAATAAAGCTTTGCCATAACAAAGCTTGTCTAGATGTAGGCGCATTTATAACATAATTGTGTTACGAATGTTCATGATCTAGAAATATATTGACAGATGCGTTATGTTTGGATTTTTTTAGGTGTATAACTATTTAATAACTAATTTTTTAATGTTTTGTTATTATTTATAAGACTTACGGAATTAAAACAACAGTGGCTGTGAGGTGTGAAACTGTGTATAGGCATACAAAAAATAGGTATACAGTTTAAAAAAATTAAGGCGAATCTACAGCAGAGCGAATACTCGATTTTGAAAATAAAAGTAAAATAAAACCGGACAAACCTTAAGGGAGATAGGGGCAAAAAGGTTTTTTTGTAGTAGTGTGTAAAGATTAGGAGTTTTTGCACACAACCATACTGTTTAGGGTTCGTGGAAATTATACTTTAGGCGTGGTGTCAATTTAAATTTGGCAAACACTTTTTAAATCACGTTTATGGAAAATAACCCTTGGGTATGGCGGGAATAGAGGGCTAAGTAATAGTAACCTATGGCCAACACCTTTTTAATTACGCTAAGGGAACACAACCCTAAGAACGGTGGATAGAGGGCCAACAAATATTACCCATTATTCTACTCTTTCTGGTAACATGTGAAAAACTGCAATCTTTGTACAAATAACTCCGCCCACAAACGTCCGATTTCCTTTTTCTTTTTTTAATAAATAATACCTTACAATACCTTTAATGCTAAAAAAAAACAAAAAAAAACACAAACACCCTTAAAACATTATTTTACCCCTAATTATCGGGTGTTTTTTATAAATGAATTTGTTTTTTCCATTAGTTTTTTTTTACTTTAAATAAAGTATAATTTCTACGAACCATAAAATAGTACGTATGTGCTGAAAAAATATGACTTTATTTTTTGTGGTTTTGTTTTCGACAAATGAAGGGGTTGAAGTACAGAAGATCTCCTGTACTTCAGCCGATTTTAATAAGGTGTATTTTTGATTTTCTTACACCTACCATGAAGTATGATCAACGTCGTACTGTAACAGTTTTAGTTTTTACATTTATTTAGATTACCAAACGAAAAACAATCGAGAAATAACATAGTTCAAATTTAAATAAGGATAATCTTAAAATGAAAAAAATATTATTATTATTATTATCTTACTTTTTTCGTTTTTATATTATTTTATAATACATAATATAATGGATATCGTGATTTATATTGTCACAGTTAAATTGCGTATACACTTTCTGCATTTATTGGTTTTGCAGCCGAATTAAAATATGACTAGTTTCGTATAAACGCTAATAATGTGTGTAACGTTTATAAATGAACGTTCTTATATATAGTATAAAGTTTAAAAATACATACCTGATAAAAATATTTCATGGACAATAATCAACTTCTTTTACAAATATAACCAAAAAAAGAGGTAGGAGATAGATGTTATTGACATAGCATATATTGTCTAGAGTGGACGAGTATTACAGATATATTAGTCGATGTCTTTTCATTAAAAATAAACATACTTTTTTAGTTAGATCGTTTTTTTTATATTTTGTTCTTATAATAACTTCTCTTCGATGTATCGATAATCATATTTCATATTTTAGTCAAACATTCATTTATGTTGCTTTTTTATGCTTTTCATAAAAATGGTATTCAATTCAAACTATGAACTAGGCACTTTTTTCTCTGCTACCGCCTACATAGTAAAAGCTTGCAAGCTTCAGTTCAGTTTTTATCCTGTTCTTGGTAATAAATAAAAAAAAGGTTTTTTACAATTTTATTACAACTTAAAGAAAGTTGTTAATATTTTTTAATTTTCCTTTCTATTGTATTTGTAGCAATAGGCTAATAATCTACCAAAGTACCGAAACATATATAATATAATATCTCATATATTATATATAGGATACATATACTAAACCAGTGTTTTAAACGTATTAAAAAAGAGATATTACAAATATACTAAAATTACAGCAAAATTATGTGCGATAAAACTATAAAACACAAGTAGATACTTTCTAAATTTACCTCGGAATGTACAGTTACAATTTACAAATCTATAGGAACTTTTGTGATTAAAAATTCAATGGTTATAAATTATTCAGCAATTTACTTTTTCTATGATCTTCTGCGTATGAATACATTATTTAGTTATCGTATTGAAATAAATATAAATTACACCACTCAGTTATTTTGCGTTTGATAAGCATATCGCACTTTTAACTCTGTGGAAATAATAGGAAATTCCGACTGTAGCTTGATAATGCTCATATAAGCAGGGAAAATTATCCAATTGGATAACAGTCAAACAGTGTTATTCTATGATAAATGTTCAATTTGACAGGATTAATGCAAATGTCGTTTTTTTTTTACTTTCCAGCAAGACAACGATCGAGAGCGGGTAAAAAAGGATTTGAAGACGAGTACATCGAGAAGATCTGCTGGCCAGTAAACTGATCTCAACAAACAAACAAATATGAGAATTTGTAGATCGAAGAATTCTGCGTGATAACTGCAACAACCATGTGTACTGTCAAGCAAGTTAATTTGGCTGAAATTTTAGGTTTTTTTAAATAATACGATGGATAAATTTAAGAAAATATGTATAACTTTCAGATTTGTTTGACTAGCAAACCATTTTAGGTAAAATTTAATATTGTAAACGCTTTTATTTTATAATCATAATAGATTTTTTTTAGTTTTAGGGTTAATACTTGACACTAAAAATATATAAACTCAATATTTTTAGTGTCAAGTATTAAGCATATATTTTTTTTCCGGAATTAGAAATACGTAAAACAAAATGCAGACATGTAGTTGTATTGTGAATTTCAAAGGTGGAATTTACCCAGGAAGAGCGGTTTGGGAATTGATTTTTAGTGTTAAATCTCATTTACCTACATAATATAGAAGTTTGTTTTATACAAATCGCTGCACTTATCTTATTTCTTAATAATGTTAAAGAGAATGTATGAACGAGTGATTATCATATCAGTTAATAATTGTTTTATTATTTATTATACATAATACTAGGTGTGTAATTACCAGCGAGATATATAAAATGGATAAAATTATCGATTTGATTTTTGAGAAAACGACACATTTAAGTGTGTGTTAAAGCAGGTCAAAAAGCAATGCATTTTGATTCCGTCTGTTGTTTATACCCGCCTTACGTTTTTCGCCTCTGCACTGTTGAAGTGTTCCACTTTAAATATTACGTCGTTTTTTTAAATTACATCAAATCGAAAACATGGAAGTGTTGTTATTATTAAAAACAGTGATCCAGATACTATAAAATGCGTTGCTGTGTTGCTGTTGCTGTTTAAAAATGTGCAAATTACTAAAGCGCAGGAGTAAAACTGTGTTGTTATTCCACACGTTAGTTGTAAGACCTACGTGTAGTTCTTCCGACTTCCAAAAGACTTTTTCACACTGTTGACGGGTCAATGTTCGGAACTGGTCTATCCAGCATTAATCATCCTATTTCTTAGCAACATATTGTCGTCTCTGTTAGTGGTTCTCTCGTTTTCAATTCAAAATGAATGATGTATGTCATAAGTATTGCATAGTCAAACATAGTTTAATTTTGTTTGTTTAAAATAGACTTTTAGAGCATTTATGAAAATAAAACGATGATTACATAAATTTGCACAAAACTGAAGCTTCGATATTTTTATAAATATTTAGACTTGACCGGACCAAGAATAAGTGTCTTGTGTTACTTACAACTGTACATATACTATAAACATATGTGTACTTGTATAGATACTACTAATTAGTATTAAATTGCAATATGTTTATCACATAATTTCCTCATTCCAAGTTAACTTTACAATTTAATAACACTCTGATCAAAAGGAAACGTTGCTGTATGTATTTGCACCATGCAGTATGCACCTTAAGCATAATGTCTTAATATCCTGAATGCATATTCGTGTACATTATAAATAAACATAAGCAAAATATTGCTGAAGCTTCAGGCTCAGACGGTCGGTGTAAATCTATATCTATATATACACACACATTAATATAT
>JANSTU010050312.1:0-36867 GCA_027564075.1 Bolitophila hybrida
TTTGGTGCACCGTTAGAATTTATTATTTACGTTATGCTTGATGAATGCGTAATTTATAGTATATAATATTTATAAATGAGAATAAATAATTAACAATGATTAATTTTCAGGTTGACCCAATACACGCATGAAAATGAAATTAATGTGGCTGATTCTCGGGACGTCGACACTGCTGGGCTGTACGTGTTTTGCAAGGCAATCGGACAGCAATAATGGTCTTGACTCTGCCTATGAAGAAGTATCTGGTGGTAGCTTTATTCTTCCTAAGCAAATTTTCAACGAAGGCAAACCCTTCTATTTGGAAAAGGATCCAGTTTCCGGTGCATTGGATTTTAACTCAAAGAAACCATCCGGTATGACCAGTGAACCTCTGATTCATGATAATCAACTGGATAAAGACATTAGCCTGAACACGAACAGTATACATACACCAAACTTTCATGACTTCTTGAACCTGCCAGTCAAATATACATCTTCGAAGTTTGTTTACCCGCTGGTATCTAGCTCGTACGCGAATCTCAAGTATCAGGGCAACAACAAGAATTTCATCTCAAACCATAAGAATTATTCGACGACAACAACAACCTCGCCAAGTTACTATACCGTCCAGCAATCAGGTGCGACACAGACCAAGCTCACTACGCAGCCCGAACGTGCTTCAACCTCAACAATGAGGCCGACAACTACCGAACGTTCAACGACAAGCACAACAACAACTACTACTACCACTACAGAAGCGCCTACAACCGCATTGGTGACACCAACGACCCATCATCCACTTTTGACGAGACCGCCAATCAAATATACTACTCACAAATACAAGTACTCAACAATTCGAAAGAGACCATTACTGACGACAACCACCTCAACAACCACACTTCCAGACTCTACCTTCGAATCAGAAGAGTCAAATACACCAATTCCTATGTCGTCTACTGTACCTCCAACTACAGAAAAGGAACTTCAGACCAGCACCAACGCATACATTTCGCCCAGCACAACACCGATTGCACCAATGACAACCGAAGCCCAAACCCCAACGACCACTGTATCCTTCAAGCCAATGCCACCAACAAGAGGACCCATCCCAAAAAAACCCGACATGGACGACATGAGTCTTTCGGATCTATTCAATTCTCTGCTCGAAGATGAAGACATATCCAGCTCATCGTCTGGATATTCGTACGACACGAGCAGTGAATCATCTGCTAGCATAGAAATCGAAACTCACAAACCATCTGCCCAGAATATCACATTCGATAATGAGTACGTTAAATATGAAGTGCAACGGCCCAATATGAACATGCTTGGCAATACTGGCGGTGCTGTGTCCAGCATGAACAACATTGTCATATCACCAAATCAGAATTCAGCTACCTTTGTTCTGGGCAGCCAGCAGTCTTTCGGTGGTGATCAATTTGTGGGTAGCGTTGAAAAGGAGTCCGTATTCCAGCAGCCTCAAAACTATCCCGAATCGACAAATCAATTCCAGTATAATGGTGGGATCATCCAAAACGCACCAATGAAACCACAAGGATTTGTCAAATTGCAAACTACCCAAGTACCCGAGATCGATCTGAACCCACCGCAGAAAACTAATGTTAGGTTCCCAAATTTCGCAAATCCTCCAATTGTCACTGGAACATATAACAATGACCTCGGTGCACAAAGCCCCTTGGCACTTCCACAAACCGGTAATGGTGTCGTAGTATTTCCACCGAACACACAGAACATTCAAATGACAGTAAACGCAGCCGTTCATCATGCGGTCGATGAAGAATACTTGGACATAACGAATCTCGTTACATTCAAGGATCAAAATGATAATGAAAATAGTCCAAAGAATTTGACCAACTCAATTGCATTCCAGGAAAACAGACCTAACAATACTTTAACGTTTCCACAACAATCTCAATTGCCGGATCAAGAACAATACCAGCCATTTGCAGATGACTCACGAAGACCACCACAACAACATCCCGAACAAAATGCCGGTCGTCCGGAATTCACAAGACCACAACAAAATTTTAAAAACGGAAACTCAAATGAATTTAATCGTAACCCCGGACCACAAAGACCATTGAATGGAGACCGTACATTGCCAAACATTTTGCCACAATTCCGACCGAACGCAAAACTGTCTCCATACCATAAGGATGCTGCCGGAAGACCTGGTCAGCACCAGTTTGCCGGTAGACCACCATTTTTAAAACAACAGCAACGACCACATCCAATAAATCCAAACAACGTTCGTCCACCACCGCCGCCACCACCATTCCGTCGTGCACTACCACCACTCAATAGTTTCAACTCAAAAATGTCTCCACCAAATAATGGACCAGCCCTCCAATTCTCTGGCGAACCAATGGATCAAAATCGCCGATATTTCCAGGTTCGACCAAATCCTAATGATCGCTCATACAATAATGGACCACCACCACGCCGGTACATCGAAGGATACACCACACTGCCCAGACAATCGATCGCCTCAAAATCAGACATCAAAGCCGATACCCAGCTCCCAGCAGCATTCGATAGCAACGCTGATTTTCACCGAACTCCACCACGTCGTTCTGTCGATCAGCCACAAGACAGACTAATTGACGAACACATCGGTAAACTCGAGCCAGTCATCACACTGCAAATGATCCAGCATCAAAAACTCCTCGCTAAAGATCCGGCATACTTGAATTCAGCACCACCTTCATTCGAACGTCCCTCTGATGGACCAGTTGCCGTACAAACTGTATCAGGCGACAAGCCACCCGTGTACGTGGTGTACCCCGTAAAAACAGCACCTCTGAAACTTGATACACTTGTGCAAAAGGACAACATAGCCGATCCAGTGGTTATCGGCCAACGTGGAGACCAATCACCAATGCATCCGTCAGAAATAAACTCGATGAATGGTGGCGGTGAGTACCAAAATACTCCATTTACCGTAATTCATCAGGAACAGGAGCCCATTCTAATGGCAAAACCAAAGCCACAACAGCACAAGCCAAACTTCCCGTACGATCTTGTTAAGCCCGATCCAGTTGGACCATCATTTCCGGCAAATCATCAGCAAGCAAACGGATATGACCAAAAGTACTACGGAGATGATGGAATCTATAATTTGGGTGAAAAACCGATAGATGCTATATCTCGAGTCATTAATAACGGACCACCGAAAGAACTAGCCAGTGATGTTGGAACAAAGTTGATCAGGTAATTTGAACCAAAATTGTTTTTTTTTTTTGTATCATACAATAAATGTTTGTTTATTTTCAGGATAACCGAACGACCCATTGCAATAGCGTACACCCCGACCGAACCGAATCATTACTATGAGCAACACATTCCAGGCAGTAAGTTCTCATCAGCAAATCATGCAAGCTCCGTCATATCGGAAATTCGCGAAGGTGAAAAGATTGTCGCAGACGATACTGATGAGTTTGGTAATCCTTCCAGAGGTGAAAACTACCAACAAGACTTTCAGGCACCGTTCTATCCGAGCGTGAATCTCGGAAGCGTACCCGACTCACGAAACAGTTGGGCAGTTGTCACACCGCCGACAAGCAATAACGCTATAAACAACAAAATCGACAGATCAGACAACGAAGAGAACACATCCTCTGACAGCAGTAGCAATGAACAACCTCAAGCATCCGACGAACAGACGGAACGAAACGATGAGATACATCGTGAGCAAACAACTGACAAATTCAACATCGACCATTTCGAGCCTGATTTCCAGAGCGGCTTCAAGCCAATCTATCCCACGGACATTGTGTCAAATCCTGCCGTCGACGTGGCACCCAAATCTGCAAAGCATGCAAACGAAGACGAGAGCATACAGGCTCTGATATACGATGACGAACAGATCAGTGACGAGGAGGAGCACACTACCACTAGCTAAATACTCGATTCGTACTGTTTTGAGATTCGCAAAGCACATAATCTACACGTATTTGTTAGGATAGCTGAAAAATTCCCAGTAATCGCCTTTTAATTCAGCGACGTTTTCCTAAGAACATTTTCATTTTAACAATAAGCCTTTGCGCGTCCGACTGAGCACTAGAAAAGTGTTTTTTTTTTATTAATTTTATTCACGGCAATGGCATCACCATAATCTTGTGACCTCAGAAAATCAGGCGTTGAGAATACTCTAAAATTGTTCTTCTGAGATCGCGATTTTTTGTTGTTGTTCATTCAAGCCAAAATTCTCCGGATTAAATCACCCGTATGTTTTATTATTTATATATATTTATATTTATTTTATAGTTATTTATTGTACAACACACACACGCACGCATTGTTTTTTAGTACTTTTAAAAATTAACCACTTAACTTGTGATGGCAAGTTAAACATAGTTATAAAACAGCGATGTATTATTAAAAGAATTAACAAAAAATGTGATGGCAGTCAAATTGAAGGTTTTAGTGGATTTTTTTTTTTATTTTAGGTGTGAAGCAACTTTTCCAGAAGCATATAATACACATGCATAATTTTACATACCTAAATAAAAGATCATTGGAATTCTGTTTCTGAAATTCTAGCTGTGTCCAATAATATTAAAATCATATATTCCTGTCATAGAAGTATTTTAATATTAATTTTTAAAAAACACTTCCATTACTTTTTTTTGTTAAATTTTTGGATAGCTCTGCATGCACTAAAGTACAAAATGCAAAACAGCCATAACAGCCTCCTTTATACACCATATTAGACTTATGATCGATTGTTCAGAGGATTCTGAGGAGACTTTTGCCAATCGCGAAAAAGAATTTGTTTCCACTGTGACAGCCGCATGCTGGGATTTTCGGCTTTTATTCGGGGCAGGTTTTCGGCTTCGTATTCTTTGTAAGCTGCCTTCATGCGCTTCTCCGGATGCTTGTCACCGGTTTCGTCCGATTCCAATCTATACATATTAGAAGACATACAGATTTAAATGGGTTCAAGAATGATTATTTAAAAAAAAACTACCTCAAAACAGCAATGGCCTCATCGATGTTTGTGGCAACGGTTGAATCGGAAATGTATCTGTTTAGATTCTCCTCTATAGGAGCTTCGCGAGAAATCTTTGTATCCTAGAAATAAATAAATATTATTATCCACATAGTCAACTAGAATTGACATTTAAACCACTAACCTGTTTGGGTTGCGCATTAATGTTTTCGATCACCTTGTTTCGTTTCTCGACCTCAGCCTGAATCTGTGACTGTGTCACTTTCTGAATTGATGGTTTTGCGGTCACACGTATGGCGGCTAGTTCTTGTTCGAGCAGTGCCTTATTCTCGGCTTTCTTTCGAAGCGTTTCAGCCTTCTTTCGTTCTTCGTCCTCTTTTTTGGCGAGTTTCTTGGCCAAATTTTTGTCGTCATCTTGCCACAGTCTGTCTTCGGCTTCTTTTGTGGCTTTCTCATTGTTAGCTTTCTTGGTGGCAACCTTGCGTTCTCGAGCTTCCAGTGCCTTTGAGTTGGTTGAGATTTTTTTGGGCATTTTTGAAATGTTTTTTTCTTGAACTTTCAGGAATTGAACTCGAAATAAATATGATTTTATAAATTCTTATTTTGACAGTTTTAGTTAGAGGTTATTTTTTTTGTATAGAAAACTGCGTTCGTTTTTGTTTTACAATTAAAGAAAATTCACAATTATCAACAATATCGGTGCAGCGCGTCGCACTCACAGAATAACAATGAACAGGTATGCCGAAACCGAAATTTGCTGTCAAGTTATATTCTATCATATGTTTTTGCATTAATAATTTTTTTTATTAAATACAAAATAAAGTATTTGAAAAAAGTATATGAATTTAATTAATGATACTAAAAATTTATTATAACTCACATTTTTTTTAATAAATGGTATATTTTCTTTGATGCCAAGCCTGTTGATGGTTCTGTCAAAGTCCTTTGTATATGTATTATTATAAACTAGAAGAATGAACTCTGAATCGGTAGATTCTCCTAGTCAAAAATAAGAATTACGGGGTGGTATTATTTGGACCCGCCTGTAAAATACTACTAATTTAGCAAAGGTAGCGTAAAACATATAATGCCAATAAATCGAGCAACAAATCCATCAGTAATAAAATTACTGGTAGAGAATAATACAGAATGTTGATGAACGCCGACGCAAGCATAAGCTGTTCAGCATCACTGAATATAAAAAAATATTTTCCAAAGAAACAAATGTAAATGTGAATTAGTGAATGCGACAGAGAATTATTTACATTGGAAAGAATATAATGGCGATTAGTTGACATGGCGGTGTCAAAAATATGTTTCATTTCGACGTATCATCGACGTATCTATTGACAAAAATTTGGTATGCATACATAAATTCGTATATAGTGGTGATATATTTTTGTCAAGTGAAATAATATAAATGCAACACACAAATGCAAAATCTTTTACGGCATTTAATAGCGAGTTCTATAGCGACATCCTTTAAAAGGTTATGTGTCAAAATTAAAAATGACAGTCCGACCGCACGTTATACAGTTTGACGTGAAGCAACTCGTTAAAAGATGTATAAGAAACAATTTTGAGTGTTGATAAAGCATTGTTATTTAAATTACGTCCTGTCAAACCATTATTCCGTCATTATTCCGTGATTTGCATTTAATAAAGAAAAAATGTTTTGAAATATCCAAATACTAACACAAATCTATTTCCACCATTGTGAATTATATTTGCTTTAATCGTATACAGTTCAGTGGATGATTTTCAATTTGAACTTCAATTGCGTTTACTCGCGCAAAAACTCAACAGTCAAATATTAAAATGTCATCATCAAACAAACAAACTTTTTAAAGTTTAAATACTAAACTGCCCAAGTGCATTTCTTGGTATTTGCTTAATTTTAAACTTTAAAACTTTAACAATATTTCATATGAATTTACAAACGGGAATATTTATTACTTAAAACTACTAAGTTACTAGACAAATATCATGACTTTCTACCAGATTATAAATAAAGAGTTGACGCTGAAAACACAAGATTTAAAAATACAATTGGCACAAGCAAAAAATGAACTAATTATAGTACAGGGCGAACTCTTACAGTCTCGACAAGAGCACCAGGAATACAAAAAATTGGTGGCCGAATACATTCAAGCAAGCACACCTGGATTACAAAAGGTTATAGGTGCAACTTTCGGAAACTCAGAAATTCCAAGGAACGGAAACAACGAAAATGTAAACATTTTAGAAGAACGTCGAGTTACAATAGTGAAAACACCAACAAGAAAGTCCGTACATGGTACGGGCACGGTTATGGATGGCAACCCACTCATGTATGTTCAGGTACGCCGAAAAAAGAATATTCAAATGCCATCATCATTATCACAACCTCAGGTATATCCGGAATTCACAGAGGAAGAATTAAACGATGAACAACGTGAGTTTTATATATTATTTCAATATTTCGTATATACTTAATTTAACTATATTCAAAAGTTACGGATACAACACAACCACTGGAGACAATAAATGAGTCCTACGAACCTTCGTTAGTAAAATCCCTACGAAGCCATAATTACACCAAGAATGACGACGACTATCCGGTGGCCTCTACTGAGAAACTAATAACACCTATTAGTGAATCACAATCTATCAGTGGATTAGGTGCAACAAGCCTTGGCGAATCACAATCAAGAAGTAGGCTAGGTGAAACAAGACCTGCTGGGAAACCAGATGATACTAGTAAGATAATGGTTAATTTATGAAGTTTTTAATATTTAAATTATACATATAAATTGCAGAATCCGAAAAAACTGTCGAAGAAGCAATCCCAACGAATAAGAGTTTGAGTCCAAATTCCATGCACATTGATGCAATAGATAACAGAGCGTGTTTCCGACAAAATCGTCGAGAAAACATCAGACCAATTGATTCATTTGATAGTTCAAGTAATACATTGCACAACCATTCATCCTTAAATACATCCATTGAAGATTCAATCGAAGATTCAATACATATAGATGAATCTAGAGTGTTTTCCAAAGGTTCTATTCCGAGTTCAACGCCCTATAGAATTGTTAAAAAAAAACAAATGGCACGATGTTTTGTAAGTTTACGACGTCTACAGGAGCACGATTTAAAAACATCTGAAATAACAACTCATCAATTGGAGAATCGGGCAGTTACACAGTCTGGACGACCAGCTCGACGAGCCGCACCGACGAATTTGTGTGAAATTAGTGTAAAAAAGAAAATGAGAAAATATTCACCGGAGAAAAAAAAACCAACTTCATAAACCTAAATGAGTAAATATTTGTGTTTCAAAATAATCACAGGCTTTTTTGAACGCTAGTATTCTAATTCTGGAATAATTTAATGCTAGCTTTTATTTTTTAAATGTGTTGATTATCAATATTGAATACTGATTGAATTTTATAAATGCGTTTTTCAAATATTTACGTTTATTATTTCTTTGCTTTATTAAAAATCAATGTTTGGTAAATACGTTCGACATTGGACAGATCCACAGTAACATCGTTTCCTATTATTATCAGAACTGCTGTCACTTTTGATGTCCGAATTTCCATAGTCAAAACAGAGTTCTTCACTTTGGCGTATGTCTCGATTAGCAAATATTCCTATAAAAGTTTATTGCTTGATTGATTATTTAGTTAATGTTTTGTCATTTAATTTACCTAGTCTTGGTATTAATCCATCAACGCGTACACTCAGCACATCACAATTCGGATCACAGCTGTGATTTAAGTATCGTCCGATATTTCCCTTACGACTGGGATCAATGTAGGTCTGCAAAATTTCACTTGGTGCTTCCTTTAAATTATCCATTCGATGCTCGTTCAGGCAAATAATATAGTTCATAGAATTCGTGTTTTTATTCAGCAAGTGTCTAGCTGTGGCCTGTTCCTTACAAAGAATTTCTCCCATATACTCACACACAAAACCACCGGCTGGTATATATGTGTCTGTGATGACTCCTAGTTGTTTTTGTGGACCTAGCGATATGTTAAGTACCACTCTTAAACCACGTCGTGGGCCGAACTGTACAAGTCTATTGTAACATGTTCTGGAACACTTACATGCCGATGAGCACTCATATATTAAATCGTTGACTGGCCGCTGTTTATTTAAAGTCAATTCCTTTCGATCCGGCTCAATTAAATAGTTTCCACCATGCCAACAATTCGTAGTGTCCGTGCAGATTTGCGGATCTGCGTCTTGAACGCAATTGCAATGCGCGGATATATAGCTGTTGTATAGGTCAACTAGTTTGGAGTATGATTCACACGGATTATCTGGTGGATCGGCTAATACGTTTTCAATGATATACTCAATGCTAGGGTCTGGGTGCTCATAATCGTCGTGAAATTCTAGACCTTGGATGTCCATATTATTATCACTAAAAACGAAAAGAACTAACATAATTATTAAAAATAAAAAAAAAAAAAAAAAAAACACCTAACATATTTATTTAGAATATAAATTTTAAATTCAGAATCACATAAAAACCGCAATACATTTTTTTAATAATTATTCGCTATCCAAATGGCACATTTTAAGGCTTTCCTGCCATAACCTTTCAGACACTGTATCATCAAACTGGTAAGGTGATTGTTTAAGCGTACATTCTCGAACAAAGTATCCCTTAAGTGGATTCTTTTCACTACTATTCATGCTGTCTGTAGCAGCATAAATTATGTTTTGAGCTCCCTAACAAATGAAGCAAACATTTGAGTTATTATTTGTTAGATTTATAATAATTACTAGGAATACCTGTTGGGCAGATCTCAGTAGCACCAAGATCGCTGGGGATAGCACTATGTACTGGTACCATTTAGCATGATAGTCTCTAAAGATATCGGTATTACAGATTCCTGGTGTGACGACGTGGACATCGTAATTGCGTTTATACAGTTCACGTGCGAAATAGAAATTCATCAGTTTTGAGTCGTTGTAGTAAGAGCTCACGTGAGAATTCTGAACGATTGGCTTCAATTTACCAAGATTTTCTATGTCAATTGTACCATTCTTATGCATCAAGGAAGACACTACGACAGTGCGACCGCCGAGGTCACTATGAATACTTTTCAAAAGGTTCGTCAAAAGAAAATGACCCAAATAGTTTGCGGCAAAGTGCATCTCGTAATTGTCGCTGGATAGACTGTTGGAGTCTTTTAGCACTATACCAGCATTATTTATTAAACAATCAATACGTTTAAACTTTGACTCAACTTTCTTTGCGAACTCACGAACAGATTCTAGTGAAGCCAAATCAATTTGAATAAACACCTAAAAACAAGAATATTATATTCAGCAACTCATCAATTAAATACTTTTTATATCAAGCCTCTACCAACTTTCCGTTTCCTGTTTCTTTGCGTATTCTAGCAATTGCTTCGTTAGCCCGTTCACTATTTCGGCACCCCATAATAACTGTTGCTCCCCGTTTCACAAATGCTAATGTTGTCTCGTATCCCAGACCGGTGTTTGCTCCCGTTATTAGAAACAATTTATCGTGAAGTGAATAACAAGTTTTCACCCAGCCCCATTGCCATTCCCTTAGTTTTCGAACCATGTAAAGAGTCGACAAGACTCCGACCGGAATCATACACATTAAAATCATATTGCGACTCGGGATTTGTAGCGCTCTGCTAAGCTGATTAAATAAGTACAAAATTAACCTAATATTTGTAAAAAATATACATGTAATAACGAACCTTAAAAATGGAATTCTACCATATACAATTAACTCAATCAAATGATGACTTGAAGTCTTCCAATACAATTTTAATGCAAATGCAAATTAAAAATTTACAATAACAAATGTATTTTGATATTTCTGCACTGTCCCAAACAGTGTTGCCAATTCGGATTAATTTATAAATTCTAAATGTCACTTTAAAAAAATGTTAATGCTAATTTGCTAATGAAAAATATAGAATGCTAAATAATGTGCTATTTTTTTGTATTATACTTATTATTATTTTTTAAACCGTTCATAGCTTATAAAAAATATAAAGCTGACATGTAAATTATCTTTTCGCACATTATTACCAACAACAATAACATACAAAACTGACAAGAATTGGATGTTTTGTTTTCAACCGCAAAATTAACAATTCTTAACATATTTAATATAAACCCTGTTAAATTTCATACAAACGAATTTACAACATGAGACATTTATTTTTATGAAATTAATACATGTGAATTAAACTCCACGGACATTTATATTTGGGAAACATAAACCAATCGGACTTTCACTCCGCGGTTTCTAATCTCGTGGACATAACTCAAAATTAATGACAAAATTGTGTGACCGCGACTCAAAATCTAAAAATTTGTATGAAAGTCCGCGGTATGAGCGTCCGTTGTATAAAATACAAAATAAAATGTGAATTTTCTCAAATGTAAGTCAAATAGTATTCGAATGTCCGCGGGCCAAGCGATCATGGGGACAAAAACTAAAAATATATACAAAAGTCCGAGGGATGAGAGTCCGTTGTGTAAAATACAAGCACAAAAAATACTAAAGTCTGCGGAACTACCGACTGCGAGATCAAAAGCTGAAAATTTGAACGAAAATCCGAGAGGAAAAAACTAAAAATGAGTACGAAAGTCTGGGCGGGATGAAAGTCCATTGTTTGAAATTCTACAAAATACATGCACACGCTATCTAATTCGAAAAAAATGAAGTCGAAACTGACAGCGGGATGAGTTTCTGTGGGGCGAATGTCATAGTACACTATAGTTAAAAGTGTAATCAAGAGCAGTAAATAAAAAAAAGGGACAAACACTAAAAATGTTTACGAATGTCAGGGCGGGATGAATGTCCATTGTTTGAAATGCTTCAAATTACATGCACACCGTTAGCTAATTCGAATAATTTAGAAGTCAAAACTGACAGCGAGATGAGTGTCCGTGGGGTGAAACTGAGGGTGAAACTCCTATCACTGTATAGTAAAAAGTTCACTGTATAGTAAAAAGTATCGCCCGCAACAACAATAATCCTTATCTAAGTACAACGATTTATGGAGAGTTTTAAAACCCATTTTGCATGTTATTGCCTCGGTTATTGCTGTTGTGGAGCTATAATTTTCGAAAGTAATGCATGTCACATCAAAATAACCTGCAACTTTTTAATCAACTTTTGTTTTTATTTGTTCATGTGAATAGAGCTTTATACTGACAGTGACAGTTGTGCCAACGCATCAAAATATATCACAGCTGCGTAAAAAGTACACATTTCACATACATCATACACACATTTATATATTTCTTAACAGCGACAGCGAGAAAAGTCAAAATTGTCAAAACCTCAAATTATCGCATTTATTCGAATCTGTGACTGCAGCTTGGAATAAATTTAAAGAATATTAATATTGCGGGTAAATATTATTGATTTTTGCAGTTATTTTTCATAAGCGTAGTGTGAAAAACACAAGTGACTATCCGTTTTTCTAGAAGTTTGTTTTCAGTTTTGTTAACCGTAATCAAAGTTTCTCGATACATACAGAAATTTCTCGGTTTTTCTTGTACATTCTACGCAACACACACACACACACACACACACTTACATACACGCACGCACGCACGCTCATATATAAATTGAAAACTAAAAGTGGTGGTATTTGATTTGCGCAGGTTTTCCATCACACAATACATTGAACATTACCAATCAATGAAAAAGTGCTGAAAATGTCAGCACCATTAAAGAGTCCCAGCCAGAATGGTGGTTTGCATAATGAACCATCACAAAAACGAGCTGCAACCGATCAAGATACTGCACAGCAGCAACCCAACGTTCGACACATTCCAATTTTCGTCGAGGGTCGTGACGAGCCAATGGTCACAAAGGACAAAGGCAAAAGCTCCAAGTCTACGTCACCACATCCCACTGATCAACCAAAGACTGGCATTTTCGATCGTGTCAAAAATTTTCCGACCATTAATTTAAAGCAACCCTTTGCTCAACAACGTGGCGAATCACCAAGTCGAGCCAATAGCAAAGGTAATGGTAAGCACGCACCTAGTCCGCCACGACAGCAGTTCCAGTCAGATGAAATACCATTCGCAGCAGCTACACCACCAAAACCGGTTCCTGTCAGTCCAATTGAAAAAATTCATAAAATCCAAGGAGATGTTCTGAGTCTTTTGGACAAAGTAGAACGATTCACGGGCTGTTCACGAAGTGATAAAACGTATATGTACCTAGATGAGATGTTGACACAGAACCTTCTTAAACTGGACACCATTGACACAGACGGACAGGAAAGCATTAAGCAAGCACGTCGTGAGGCTATAAAATTTATTAACAAAAGTATTGCGGTACTGGAAGCGAAAGCAGATGCAAATGCCAGTGCTATGGTTGCGGTCAACCCAACAACTTCAACGAGTCCAAATAGTTCCAGTACTAATGTTACTACTGCTGCTGCCGACGCTTCAGGTAAAACTCAGAATTCATTTTACGGAGCGTAATTTACGAAACATCCAAAATAATGAAATTAAAGTTCTCCCTAGTCAAGAATGATCCTTATATAATCTCTATCACCACAAAAACTAATATTATCCAGAATAACAATTATTAATAAAACAATACATCAAATTTATATATTGTAATTGGGCAATAGAGCTGTAAATTAGTAAATTTAAACACGAAACGTTTTTGTTTTCTTGGTACACTTTGTTGAGTTCAATCCGAACATAAATGTATCATCCGTAGATCCGCTGCATTACCCAAAAAAAAAATGTAATCTGTTTGTACGTAGTTCACAATTGTTATTTTATAATTATTTATATTTACCCCTTTTCTTTCACTCGCTTATGTGTGTGTACATCGCGGCAAATAAAAGGGTTCAGCACAGACTGTTCGCAATAAGGATTGATTCCGTAGCTTGGGTTATTTAAGATCACTTTTTGGGGTAAGTGAAAACGCAAACAAAACCAAAGCAATGATGACCAACCAGACGCGGTCAGTTCGAATAAATGCACCTCCTTGTTTACCATATTTTTTTTCTATCTTCGCACACAGATTTAAGGAGGTCAACCACAACGACACCGATAACATCTACAGCCACAGCAACAGCACCAACGACAACAACCACTAATGGCAACGTAAAATCTTCGAATAAAAAATCTGCGAAAAAAATATACGCAAAACCTCCAATTTCAATGTTTCCAAAATCCCCAAACGTAATCACCAATACCGTCGTAGAAGCGGTTACTGATAATACAAAAGTATTGACTGAAAAGTCCCCTAATTTAAACTCAACCTTCGAAACTGCGACCAAGAAATCTTCTCTGACTGAAAAGTCTAAAAATTCTAGCAACACATTAGATTCCACAATCAAAAAGTCCAACGCCACCGTTGAATCCAAGAATATTCAACCATCGTCGAGCGCAAAAGCTCTCCAGTCATCCAAAACCTTAGAATCTGGAACTATTACATCCAAATTAACCACAAAGACCCAAAAACAACCAGCCACCATAGAATCTGTGAACAGTAATACAACTTCGTTAACCGCAAAGTCTCCAAACTCAAGCAACACTGTTACCGTAAAATCTGCAAACAAGAAATCCAAGTCGACTGTAAAGTCCTCGAAGTCAAGTGCTCTGCCATTGTCACTGTTTCGAAAAAGCTGTTCTTCGTTGTATGCAAATGTGTTCTTCCGTCTGTTTGTTCTAACCACAGTTAGTGGTTTGTGTCTGATGTATTATTTGAATACGACCTTGAGCTCTTGAGAGCGTGTGGTAATCCATAATGACGTTTACCGGGAATCATGTATACCTAGTTTTATTTTTGTTCCAAGACAAATGATTTAAACAGAAAATGTTGTATTACTCTTAAATGTATTTTATGACTTGAATAAAAGTGATTCTTAAAGTTAAATTTTGATTTTAGTTCTATTTTTGTTTGTATTTCATTCATCACACATGAAAAAGTGCATAACATTCGTTTGCATTTGCCTTTCACCACCATCACCCCGGCTAAAAGATCTATTTACTGTACAATTAACGGTTTCTCTGAAAAATAATTGCCTTTCTAAACTATTCAAACCTAACGAATGAATCTAGTATAAATTCTATACCCAAGCACTCACATACAATTATTATATAATATAGTTTGTTTAGTGCTTTAGTTTATTTAAAAAAAATACCACAATTGTATTATCACTCAAGGGAGGCTATATATTTAGTTTTAAAATCCATATATTCCATTCAGAATTCACAAATATTGTTAATTACACTAACTTAATAACAAAAACACACCATAAAAAATATTTAATCGAAATCTCTTATTTCCAATATAAAACATAATACATATATGGCGAAAAAATGTCACTTGAATTTATTTCAATTAAACCGATTACATAAAATAAATACAATTAAACAGTATTTGACCTAAATAAATTGCCACTCAATTGGGCATTCCAAATGCAGAGCGCATACGCTATCGAGCACCTTTTTCACAAACAGTAAATAAATATAAACTTATATTATTACATATAACATAGAAACGATGAGAGAATATCTTATTTGAAAATGACTATAAAAGATTTAGTGTACATAATTATATTCAATAATTTATATAGATTAATTAAACACACAAATACTCATGTAAAACAACAAACAAAGCATTTCGTCTAGTTTATATTAAATGTTTTCTGTCCTGGATAGATTTAGACACAAAAACATGTTCAACTGCATTTAAATAAACGAAATTACCTGCTAAAACTGTATTTTGTGTATATTTTTTTTTATTCTCTAAGCTGCGTCCACCGTGGAATTAATGGAATGAATTAATAGAAAGTAAAAGTGCCTCACGGTAGGGTCTGGTTATTGTACTAACCGCGTTCACATATCAGTTCAACAGCATTCGGTTCCATTAGATTTGCTTCTATACACCGATGCACTGCCGATCCAAGGATTTCGTCCAACAGGAAAAATATTAAACTGAACATTGTACAATTAATTATTATTCTAGTATTTGATAGGGGTGTGTGAGATTCACACTTACTTTTCATCGGTCACAAATCGCCAAAGATTCATCTGAAGATAGTGGGCATCTACCTGAATTTGTTGCAGACCATATTTACTAAATGTTCGCAGGCGCACGCATTCCAGAAGCGTCTATAAAACCCAAACATAATTAGAAAATATAACCTGTTAAGATAATCTATTCCTACTTTCAAGCTAATTTTTATAATTCCCGTAACAATGGACACCTTTGAAAAGTCCACTGAACTGAATATTTCAATTCGTTCGGAAAATAGACGGTGTATGTTTGACACAAAACTTGATTCTAGCTGGGAAGGCGTGTAGTTCGACCAGTTTGAGCGATTATGCTGCTTCGATGCGGTTAAGTTACTGGAATAATACATGAATAATTAGACTAGCTGTTTTGTTTTTTTGTCGGTGACAAACCTTAGGTGCGTTTTTCTACTTGAGTCACTGCTTGCAGAAGTTCGACTACCAGTTTCGTATAAATCTCCGAGAACCGCTTCGATGGAAGACAATTCTTCAACGACTCGCTTCATGACTGCCCGCACCGATCGTGGCTCCAAGCAATTCAGCCAGTCACGCGTCTCAACGCTCTTTCGCAGCATCTGTACAGGAAAATCATTATACAACGTGTATTATGTTTCTGTGTGTATATGATCTCGCATACCTGTGATGTATTGAGACCTTGCAAACGCACATAGGAGTCCAGCAGCGTTTGTGCCGATTCACGCATCTCCGTGCATATATCTGCTTCCGAAGTTAGAGTACCCGAATCAATACCAAACAATTCATCTACAAGTGATAACTAAAAATGAGCAGATTAATTATTCTAAGCAATTATAAATATTAGAGAAATTTTACCAGAACATGAACTCCTTTCTTGTCGAACTCTAAACAGGTTTTTGAGAGAACCAAGTACAAATTTGGTGGACAGGTCATTGTGACGTCACTGAACGAAGCCATTAGAAAGGCCGTATGCTTCAAGAATCCTTGAAAATTAATTACAAAAATGTAAAAAAAAATCTTAAAAAATATCAACTTTGCAAAAACCTACCGACAAGCAGATGTTCACGAATGCCTTCAATACAAACAATTCCATTTGAATATGATCGAAGGTTGAACGAAAGATCAGATTGCAGAAAAATCTATAAATATTTTATTGTATTTTTAATGAAACGCATGTGCAGTCAAATTGTACCATTAAATCCTGCAGTACACCCTTGACCTTTTCAATGGTGGACACGTACAGATTGCTGATGAGTTCTGATAAATTGGCTGAATTTGCAGAAGCACCGTCGCTTTTACCGGTTGTCAAAGCCAGACGCACAGAGCTTATGCTGTCCGAGAAATTCTCGCGCAAATTCTTTAAGTGGAAGTTGCACAACTGTTTCGCAGCGTTTATTATAATATCTATGGCGGTCCTGTGGAGTTGGTATCGTTAAACACATATTTTGTATAGTAAAAATAATTTATACTTGATCATTTCTACGTCACAGCTGAGATCTTTCATAGCGACAAGTCTTCGGTACAGTCGATCAAGTGCTCTAAGTAGTATCTCCGAATCTCCTCGGCCAGTCTCAATTTCTACGCGATCTTGTACCAAAGCCAGGTACTTGTCCATATTCTTGTTGACAAAGCTACGCAAGTCAGCATTGGCTATATCTTCGAAATTATCACTAAAATATCATAATTAAAATTATAAACTCATAATTTAATAATTTATTCATACTCTTCTCTGCAAATAATTCTTTTTGCAAAGAACATTCCCGTGTATGAGCTCACGACCAGCGACAGATCGTTTAAGAAACCTTCGATGCTCAGATCTACAAATTCTACCATATCCCGTTCGGTTTGATCTTGCAGCATAACGATCTGTTCGTGCAGTCGCTGCGAGGCCGTCTGCAACATTTCCTTTGACAGATCGGACGGTTTCTCATCCAGTTGTAATAGCAAGTCTCCGGTTGCGGCCAACGACTGTGCCGTACCACCGATCTTTTGAAAGTCTGCGTGTAGTTCTACTTTAATGTCAGCCATGATATTATGACATTCCTCCTGAATACTTTGAAACGAAGGCTGACTGCCGTACTGCAGTAAGACTTTCTGAGCTTGTACATAGTCGTGAACGGCCTGTGAATAATTTCCATTTTCTTTTAGTGTCTTCAGTTTTGTCGGTAGTGACGATAGAAACTGAAGCTTTTGCAATAGTGAGTGCTTTTCGGAGAGTTTACTCAGTTGTTGTCTGGTTCCCTGTAAATAATCTTCTAGATCCAATACTTATTTATAAATAATATTATTCGAAACACACCTGTAATGTTCCGGTTATCTGACCACTGAACTCTGTGATTGTACTCATTTTCGACACCAATAAATTCATTTCGGTTTCCATTTTCTTGAAATCCGTTTTCATCTTGCGAATTGTGTCTGTCGCCGAAATAAACTTGTTGTAGTTTTCGTAGACCAATGTTTGCATGTCACTGTGTAGTGTCTGCGTGTCCTTTACGATGATCGCCTCCGTGTCCATGACCTGCTTCAGTGTGCAATCCTACAAATTATAGACTCGGTCAGTTATTTGAAACTACTGTATAATTTGATATGTTTACTTTTAAAACCCTTTCCAAGTACATGTCTGGATCGAATGTGGACTCGTCCATGTCGTATTTACTTTTTTCGGTCATTTTGGATGAAATATTGTTTACTAAAATTTATTATTGTGCCTTTAAAATTTGTGCAGATATTTGTAAACAATAAAATTTGTATGTGGCATTTTGACAATCTGTCAAACTGCTCGAATTTAATTCTCATAATAATAATGTAACATTCACAATTCACATGACGATTAAATATAATAGGGTGTCAAAAAAGTCCTGCGGTATTTTTATTCAATTTTCATTTATTTATAAAATTGGTTACAATCATCCGATTTAAGTCAAATATGCGCCGTTTTGTTCGATGGCTAGTTCCCAACGAGATCCCAACGTCATAATGCCCGCTTCCCTATTGGCAAAAAAACTCGGAGAGACAAGCTCCCGGAGCTTCTGGCGCGTCACCAAAGATGTGTGTGACCTGGCGTTGTCCTGATGGAAGACAATTTGGCCTCTGTTGATCAAAGATGGCCTCTTCTGCATGATTGCTGCCTTCAAGTGGTCCAGTTGTTGGCAGTACAGGTCCAAATTGAGCAGCTCTTAGTGGATGATTCTGCAAATCCCACCAAACACACCTGGCCGTCAATCCGTGCTTGACACCGTCTGGGCCGCTTCGACCACGACCGTTTGAGCATCACGTTGTCGTAAGTGACACATTTTTCATCGCCAGTATGATGACTCATGTCCGATGCTACGGCTGCTACTATGCCGGTCTCTCTCGACCAATTCAGCGATTTTGTCTCAATTTTCGACGACAGGCCTTTGCAGAACGAAAACGTCGTGCGGTGGAAATGGAAACTGTATCGGGTCCATAAACTGCACAAATTTTATTGGTGGCTTGAGATGCATTTTTGGCTTAGTCGATTTTCTCTTTATTTTGCTCCATTTTTGCGACGCTATAACTCACGAACGACAGAACCAAACAACAACAAACTGCCAAGCGCGTGTTAGCGTTAAGACCTTTCAAACAAGCTATAGCATGACCCGATGCGATGAATACAACTTGAACTACGAACTTGCAACGACACCTAGCGAAAATACCCTAAGACTTTTTTGACACTCTTTTATTTAAAAAAATAAAAATTGACACAGACACCAGATACTTCGATTTTTTTTTGACAGTCTTAAAATATCTATTTATAATCCTCGGACTATTTTAATCCATCGAATGTGTAATATAATATACATATGTATTGATGTTTCTAATATTATTGGTACGCTCTTGGCTTTTGGATCCGACAGTCGCAGGTTTGAATCTCACGGTGGACAAAACGGTACTTTGGATATAAAAAATGGCAATCGGATGCGCTTGGAAAATGGGTTTGGAATCAGCTATATGTACAGAATAAGAATATAAATGAAAAAAGAGATTATTTTATTGTTTATATTTATTTTGTTATTTACATTTAACCATAATTCGCAAAACGAGAATATATACATGTCACAACGAGAAGTTTCTACCGCTGTAATTAAAATAATTCATAACACATTGCTTCTGCATATTTTGATAATATGTGTTAGTTTAGCAACAAATATTATTAATTACACAGAATGGCTGTCCAGGGTAGCAATTCTGTACATGGGACAAACTCAAAACAAGTGTGTATATCGTGTGTTAAAAATTGCAGATTGACACATTCAGTTTTTGTGGTTATTTTTTATAATATTATTATTATACATACATTCATGTTATAATTATTATTTATTTATATTTAAGACAAATATTAATACGACTGAATAATACGTAATAATACCGCATAATTTGTGCATTCAGTACCATGACAGAAAATAGTTGCTTCATGAACAAATTTGCTCAGAATTGGTACCCATGTTTTAAAACTAATTCACTTAAAAAAATAGTACTCTCCAAATTTGTAATTTGGCAGATGGCTGCATACAGTAAGTTATATGCATTTTGCTATGTGGGCATGTTACATGTGACAGCTGTCATTTTGACACTTGATTTGTATTTTCTATTTTGGTATCTGTATCTGTCTATATTCTATAATATATAATTGTATATATAAAAAAAATGCAAAGATTGAGGTTAAATCTATTTGAATTTTAAAATATAATTATTCAATATAAAGGTATTACCTAAACCATAATAGAACAGAATCATTTGATTAGGAAATGATAACAACATATGCACATCCATACGTATTCACAATTGAGATAAACCGCACGCAGTAGATGCTTTGAAAAAACAACATTTTTCATATATATATATATATATATATATATATATATTTATATACATTCTATAATAGATCAAAGGGCACAACTGCGCATTTTTACGGATTTTGGACTCTGTAGCTGTTAATCGTATTTATTTATATCAAGTAAACATATACTCGTTAAATTTCATAGCTGCACAATGGCCGGAATACTGTTATCAACTCTTAATTGCGGTGTCAGACAAACGGCTCGAAATGTAAGCGCATCTTTTGCGATTTTTATAGCGGCTTACTTGGAAAATCGATAATTGTGTTTTTATTTGTTGGTTAAGGTTCTAAAATTCCAAACAAGAAATCTTAATTTGCTTGAGTACCAGAGCAAGGAGCTGCTTCAGGAAAGCGGTGTTGCCATTCAAACATTCTGCGTGCTAGAGGGAGCTAAGGATAAGAAAGTTCTGACGGACTTCAGTAAGATCGCCATAACGTGTGATAATTTGATTACATAAATTATAGTAATGTTCTTATTTTCTGCAGAGGTTCCCGAATATGTTGTGAAAGCACAGATTTTGGCCGGCGGTCGCGGAAAAGGGCATTTTTCAAATGGTTTCAAAGGAGGCGTACATATCACAAAGAAGTAAATACATTTTATATTTTTTTCGTTTCTTTTTTTGCTAAAACCTGTTTTTCTTTCAGTCAAGATGAAGTTATGTCATTGGTTGACAAAATGGTGGGTCATAATCTGATTACCAAACAGACGCCCGATGAAGGTATACTTGTAAAAAAAGTAATGGTAGCCAGCAGTGTAAATATTGTTCGAGAAACGTACCTGTGCATTGTGATGGATCGCGACAGTAATGGTCCTGTGTTGATTGCATCTCCAGCCGGTGGAATGGACATTGAAGCTGTTGCTGAAGAGACACCAGAGCTTCTGAAGAAAATTCCAATTGATATAACTAAAGGTATAAGCCAGCAGACATGCATAGAAATAGCAGAGTTCCTAGAGTTCAAGGGTGCCCTGGTTCAGAAAGCAGCGCATGAGATTGCTAAACTATGGGAACTTTTCGTGAAAGTAGATGCTGTACAAATCGAAATTAATCCACTGGCTGAGACTGACGATGGTCAGGTAATATCGGTTGATGCAAAACTGAACTTTGACGATAACGCCCAGTTTCGTCAGGAGAAAATATTTCGCATGGAAGATGCTACCGAAAGTGATCCTCGTGAAGTAGAAGCAGCCAAGTACAATTTAAATTATGTAGCAATGGAAGGCAATATCGGCTGTCTGGTAAACGGAGCTGGTTTGGCTATGGCTACCATGGATATCATTAAATTGCACGGTAGCAGTCCGGCAAATTTCTTGGACGTTGGTGGAAACGTAAAGGAAGACCAAGTATTGAAAGCTTTCCAGATCCTTTTGTCGGACACAAATGTGAAGGGAATTCTTGTGAATGTATTCGGTGGAATCGTAAACTGTGCGACCATTGCAAATGGCATTGTTAATGCATCGAAGGTGATTAAACTTAAAGTACCGCTTGTTGTCAGGCTAGAAGGAACTAATGTCGCCGAAGCAAAGCGTATTCTAAAGGAATCCGGATTACCAATTCAATCGGCCAGCGATTTAGACGATGCTGCCAAAATGGCTGTACAGTCAATTAAGGGACTGTAGAAACACATACACATACCAAAGCACGTATGGTAGGCAATTCTGATTGTACGTTAATCAAAAAAAACCCAACGATTGTTTATTTTTTAGAAAAACAATATCGTCTTCCAAATCACAATTACAAATAATGTATGCTTTTAAAAAATTATGTTAAGTTTTCATTATTGACTGTAGAAATAGCTAGAATAAAAATATCTTCAAATTATCAATATTTCTTTGTTTGTAAATAAGATTATCGTTCCCGTTATGAGTCATCTAAAAAATGTAAATAAAAACAACAGGCAATTACAGTTTTTTTTATCAATTTGTTTGAAATCATCCTTTTTATTTGTGTATCATATTCTTAGTTTTTGTTTTCATTATCAGTGTTTTGTGTGTTTTCCATTTTTTGGCCTTCATCAATAGAGGACACTTACGACATCTTTTTCTTTTTTTTTATATTATTAATTATACAATAAACATGAAAATATTATGGAAGTTGTATCAGGTGTGTTAGGTGAAACGTAACTACTTAGCAGTCACCAGACCCATAATGTAATCTTTTGCTTCAGCGATTGCAGCATCTTCTCCGCGAATCGTCACACCGGTGAAACCGTTCTGACCTGGGTCACGATCTAAATCAAACAAAATGTTAATATTTTGTATTTTTTTTATCAAGTACTGCTATATAGAAATTACCGATTTTAACGTGTACATTGTAAGTTTCTTGGATTTCGCGGATCTTAGTTCCACCACGTCCAATCACCATACCGACTTTGTTTGACTCAATCTCGAGTATGCTGGATGCAGATCCCTCTGGGTATCCACCGTAGTTGCCACCACCACCGCCGGCCTGACCGTAGCTTTGTCGTGGTGGACGATCACCGTAGCTTTGTCGGCCACCGCCGCCGCCACCCTGACCGTATCCACCACCACCTCCCTGCTGTCTCTGGCCACCCCAGCCGCCACCACCACCACCGCCTCCGGTGGAGTTGTAGCTTGGTCTGTCACCACCGCGTCCGCCACCACCATATCCGCCGCCGCCGCCTCCTCCACCACCGCCTCCGTCCCTTCGTGGACCTCCGCGGAAATTGCTGTTGCCGTAGCTACGGCCGCCGAACTGTTGCTGTTCTTCGTTCTTACCCCAACCGTCACTCATTTTGAATTAATTTGTTATTTGGCTTAACAAAAAATTAATCACGATATTTGCGCTTAAATGGGAAAAATGCAGAGAAAAAACGATGAAAACTGTGTTATTTGGCGCTCATTAAACTAACACGCACACATTATGTACATGCGAAAAGCGCAATGGATTCGCCGTCATCGGTACGACGCGATGACAAACGAAAAGCGGCAAGGTTAGAAAATTTCTATATATGCGTACAAATCATGTACGTTTCAAAATGAACGGCAATAAAATGGCGATACCTAACCTCACACTTTCGCCTGCGCATCGTGTTTTTTCAATCGATGTTTTACCGGATCAATCGAACGCATTTGAAATCAAATGGGTTCGTGCATGAAATGAGACACAGTTGGACACGTAATTTACCTGATTTTGCACACGGAAAACTGAAAACTGAATGTGATTTTCAAACAAGAATTTTCTTCACAAATTTAAGCGTCCTCGCACCGGGTTGGTTCACGACGATAGAGATGTGTGTGTGGGTTTGTGAGACGCAAAACAGAACGCAAAACAAAGTGTGGATGGAGGCAAACAAAAAAAACAAAATGACGCTATCGAGTGGGTTTAGTGGTTGAGTGGGTCGCATTTTTGCAAGCGGTAGGGCTGTGCACATTGTTTGTTTATTAATTAATTTGTTGCGATCATATTATGTATCATTTGTTACAATAATAGTTATTTGCATAATTAGAGAAGAAAGTAGAGTATTGCAGACGAGTGAGAAATTATCACAAGTGTAATTTGTAAATGCATGCTCCCGCTAACATCGGTGTGTTAAAGCTTAAAGATGGATTTATATTTTAGTCGCACTGCTGTCAGCTTATTTTGCTGCAAAAACGAAAAAAAAGATACTATTTAAATTCGCGTGGGTTAGAAAAAGATAAATATTGTGTCTCATTCTAATAATTGTAAAATTTTATGGACAATAATTAATAGATTTAAATATATACATATCTTATATCTCTTATATCAGATTGTTTAGAATAAATTAAAATTACATACTATTTTTAAATTTATATATATAACATTTTCCATATTTTTAATATTATATCATTATTTAAGTATTCAAAAATATTTCTATATGTGTGTGACGTTCCTCATCTCATAAAAATAAAGAATGTCTCATTTTAAAACTAATACATACATATATATTATAAAAAGCAAAATTATGCTAGGAATGATATGTTTGTCCCTCTCGCACTAATTTCAACATGAATTTTGTTTCTCGCTTTGACAATGCTGACAGCTGTGTTACGGTTATATACATCGACTATCTTTTCTATTTTACAGCCCGGAGAATGTCAACACAAATTGTGTATAAATGCCATTCCATAGCAAAAACTTTATAATTTTATTAGGATTTTTTAAAGTGAATTTCTCTTCACTGGAGATGAATATTTCATTGTACCGCGGATTTTTATGGAAATATTTTAAGGTCAACAATATACTTTTTCGACCACAAAAAATGCAAAAACATATTTAATGCTTATGTAATGTTTCTACTTTTTTATTTTACAATCCACAGTGAAGTTGTGTGCATTTCATAATTGCCCTCTACAAAAAAACATATATGTCGCCATAATTGCATAATTTCATTTGTTATTTTGTTTGACCGGCTTTTGCATGGTCCATTATAATTATTGTATCTCTGAGTTTGTTTTTGTTTTATTCTTTTTCTTTTGGTTTTATGTGCTGTGATCTGTAAATAAAATTTACGAGCAATTTACAATTTGTAATAGGTAAATTAGATTAACATTGAAAATTACAATACGGTATTTTAATACATAACCTTATATTACGAAGTATATATTTTTATTTAAAACACTTTTTTCTTTAGTAATTAAAGACGCATTGAATCAAAATGAGCGACTGCTGGGACAGTGGTGATGATAGTCGTGAGCCCGTAAAGGAGCCACAACGTCAATCGTACAATCAGTCGCGCGGTCATAGAGGTGGCCGTGGTTACAATGACATTCCAAACGGGAAATCCCAATCTGGCTATGGCGATCGACAGTTTGGCAATAGTGGCCGGCAGTCTGGATACGGCCATTCCGGCAACGGTGGTCGCCAGTCGGGCTATCAAGGTCGTGATTCTGGATCTGGTCGTAATGAGCGTAACAATGAGCCATCTGCTATATTGGAAATTGATCCGTCTAAAGTTGGTATGGTAATTGGCCGTGGCGGTTCTAAAATTCGCGAGATTCAGGAGGCATTTAAAGTTAATATTAAAGTTGGTAAGTAATTTTTTTAAACAATCATATTTATATGATAATTAACTTCCTATTTTATATGGATAGATCGCGATCGCAATGCTAATGGTTTGTGCAGCGTCGTTATAAAGGGTAAACAAGAAGACGTGGATAGAGCAAAAGCATCAATCTTGGAATTAGTTGGTGATCAGGTTCCAACTTTACAGATCACTGTCAGTGAAAATCCTGCTCCAGTAGACGATTATGTTCCAATTGATTGGGCCAAGGCATCGCAGTTTTGTGTAAGTTCCTTTAGAAACAAAAACTATCAGCTCATCTGTATTAGTGAATTTTTTCAGGAAGAAGAAGCTAATAAGAAATTGTTAGCTTGTCCGCCGCTAATCAAAAACTTTTATAAAGAACATCCGGCAGTGTCTGCTCTTACCGAAAGCCAGGTAGCCGAACATCGTTTGGCAAACAATAGCATAACTGTCGATCGTGCATTTAAGGATAAACCGCTTGCCGACGTACCCATTCCGAATCCCGTACAGGAGTTCGAACATTGTTTTGCCGAATATCCAGATCTAATGACTGAGATAAAAAAGCAAGGTTTCGAACGACCGTCCCCGATTCAAAGTCAGGCCTGGCCAGTTCTGTTGAAGGGAGAAGATCTTATTGGAATTGCGCAAACAGGTACAGGTAAAACTCTGGCATTTTTGTTGCCGGCCATGATTCACACTGAATTCCAACCGGTTCCACGTGGACCGAAACGTGGCGGTCCGAATGTACTGGTGATGGCACCGACGAGAGAGCTGGCATTGCAAATTGAAAAGGAGGTAGGAAAGTATCAATTTCGTGGTATGAAGGCTATCTGCGTTTATGGTGGAGGCGATCGAAGGACACAGGTTGATGCTGTAGGTCGTGGCGTGGAAATTGTCATCGCAACACCGGGTCGTCTGAACGATTTGGTACAGGCTAAGGTTATCGATGTCACGTCCATCACGTATTTGGTTCTAGACGAGGCTGACAGGATGCTGGACATGGGTTTTGAACCACAGATTCGAAAGATTTTGCTAAACATACGACCAGATAGACAGACAGTAATGACGAGTGCCACCTGGCCACCAGGTGTCCGTCGTTTGGCTGAACGGTATATGATAAATCCGATTCAGGTATGCGTGGGCTCCTTGGATCTGGCAGCTGTGCACTCGGTAACGCAGCAAATCGAAATTATTGACGAACAAGAGAAATTCGATCGGGTAAGTAGTTATTATCATTAATTCAAGTTATAGTTGATAAAAATTAAAAAAAAAAACAGATCATGGATTTTGTCAAGAATATGCTTCCTACCGAAAAGGCAATTATATTCTGTGGTAAAAAATCACGTGCTGATGATTTGTCCAGCGAAATGAGTCTGTCTGGATTTTTTGTGCAGTGCATTCACGGCGATCGAGACCAACTAGACCGTGAACAAGCGTTGGCTGACATAAAATCGGGCGAAGTCAACATTCTTATTGCCACAGATGTGGCATCGCGTGGTATTGATATTGAGGATATCAGCCATGTAATTAATTTTGACTTTCCTCGGAATATCGAAGAGTATGTGCATCGGGTTGGTCGAACGGGACGTGCGGGACGAACGGGCATTTCTTTGAGTTTCTTTACTCGAGAGGATTGGGGATCAGCAGGTGAGTTGATCAGTATTCTCGAGGAGGCCAGCCAGGAGATTCCTGATGAATTGTACGAGATGAAACGACGTTTTGATGCTAAAAATGAACGCCAACATCGAGAACGTGAACTATATGGTGGTAGTGGTCGAGGTGGAGGCCGTGGTGGTGGCAGAGGACGTGGAGGCGGTGGTTATGGAGGAGGTGGTGGTGGTCGTTTTAACCGATACTAGGTTATAAAATCTTATTTTATTTTACTAAGTCTATTTAAAAATTCGGATACAATTAAGTAATTTAAAATTATTTAATACATAAAGAGGTCTAATTACTGTTATTTTGTCAGACGAATCTAATAAGTTTTTAAAAAGCATAATACCAATAATATTATAAAAACATTTTAAAATGTAAAAAGACATCGATATGAAAAATGTATTTGTAAAGATTTGTATAGGAACTTATAAACTACATTGGATTAAACATTATTAAAAAAAAAACTCTGTAATTAAAAAAGGTTGACAAGCACTGTACATGGGCGACACGGAAACTTGAATTGTTTTTCATTTGCTCACACGGTAAGGATCAATGTCGTTGCGTTCGTGACACTGACTATTTATTTATATAAATACACTCATCAATCGAACGAACAATTCAGATATAATTTTAATCGATTGGTGATCAGTCGCTAGCGTATTAACAGTTATTCAAAGCTTATCCGTTTCTGTTGTAAGACGTTTTGAGTTGTTTTTAAAAGGGTTTTCTAATCATAAGCAAGCAGGTATGTTTAAAAGACCAGAAATCCAATCTGAATGAAAGTTTGATTGTTTGTACTTTCAGAATGATCGACCAGAACCGATTCCCAGTCGTAAAACATATGCCACCGCCAGCGTTTGGAAATGCTGAGTACAAGGTTATTATCACTTACACGGTGTCTACAGACAAGCGAATCATGTCCTTTATTGATACTCTGTGGGGATTCGAGGTGACCGGGGGATACGATCAGTATGAACCACTAATAGTCATTGATGTTAATCGTAGTGGATATGCTCGTAGAGCGGGTATTAGGAAAGGAGATAGAATAACTAAAATAAACGAAACCTACGCTGATACGCTCACACTGAGAGAAGCTCAGATATTGATAAGACAGTCTGGCAAGGAGGTTAGAATCTTCGTGGTTGGGTAAGTACATTTATATATAATACAAAAATCTTTATTATATAATAATTATTGTATTAGTGATTCGGAAGAAGAAGATGATGAGCTCACTGTAGACTTTTGGTTTAAGCCACGTAAGAAAATGATTGATTTAAAAAAAAACAAAACCTTTTAACAATTTTATTAATGTACTGTAGCTCGAATCAGGATTGTAGTGGAGAATCAATGGAAAGGTAATTTCCCGTGGAACGATCGTCAGAAGCCAATTTACAAGTAATTAATTTTATTATTATTTCAATGACATTTGAAACAATTCTAATACTCTTTGCCATTTACAGAGAATCAAATTGCTTTATGGTACCAAGCAAGGCTGAAGATAAGATTGTGGAGCGCATGCTAAGTGCCAAAGAACCAATTGTTGTGACCGAATCCAAAGAAAACATCGTCGATCTGGCCGCTGACATTAACCAGCGGCGCATCCAGCATCCAAACGTTTTATCGGAAATCGGTGAAAGTGTGCCACCGGCGAACCTGCAAACGACGACGCCACCCGCATCCAATGAACCATCAACACAGCCCGCCTCCACCAATCAAACTGCCAAGGGCAGATAAATAGGTTTATATATGTTTATGTTTATTTGGTAATTTGTTTTATTATGTAATACGCTTTTAAACTATTTAAGAAGAACCATTTTTTAATGAACACGAGATATATGATTAACGAAAAGAATACTTGAGTTTGTGTTTTTTTTTTTAAATAAATCATTCCGAAAAATATTAATTTATTATAATCGGCATATTACTTGTGTTCATGAATTGGTTTCTAGTGCATATTCACATATATTAGGTTCATTTAATCCTCTGTGAGGCATTAAGCAAGTGTCATTCTCTTTGCTCTTAAATGCCGACATATATGTGTAAGCTGACATATTTATGAGTTGAATGAGTGAAAGTTAAAGAAATCGTGTCATCGAAGTCACCAGCAAGCGGTTTTGCGCGGCCAAGGCTTACTCGACGTAGTAAATGGCAATTCAAAAAAAACATACAGATTCGACTCAAGGGAAACGTACGACAAAATTGGAATTCTACATAAAACCATAAGTGATGTTAGAATAATGAATCATAATGAAGAATATTTTTGAATAATAATATATAGAACGCACCAAACCTTTGAGCGCAATCTATCACTGAACGCCACTGTACAAGCCAAACAAATACCACACTAATTACACATAAAAAACGTCAAATGCGCCTTCTCTATTGTTCTGTGAGAAAAATACATTTCTATTGGCTTCGTCGATATGCTTGTCTTGCATTAGTAAGATCAATGCATCATTGTCAAGCATATGTTCCATATAGTATTTAACAGTTTTGCGGAGATAGCCCGGAACAGTAATTCCCCATTCGTCTAATTAAGAAAATAAAAAAAATAAATTTAAGAAAAACCTTTTGGATTGAACACGAGCGAATAAGAATAATTGCGTTGAGCATTGAGCTTCATTGGCAGAATGTTCTAAACATCTGCGTTAGAAAATGGTAACGTTATCATTCTAACTGCGAAGTTGGATAATTATTGAAAACGGTTTAAACCGCCTGCGTCCTTGTGCCCTTTAACTTCGGATCAGAACTGAACAGTTGTCGCTGTCGCCGTACTGTTTATTAGTTACATTTTTCCATTGCATCTCTATGACCGTAATGACTTGCACAGTATACTTCAACTCCTCCAAAATCGGCACCAGGCTAGGTTTACAGACGCACAGTCTGCGATAATAGGTTTATCTTGCGTAAAATTTCAATATTGTTAAGCAGCCATCGCAACGAGTAACCTAATTGACATATAAATGCTATATATTCCATGCGGACTTTATCAGTATCAGCCTCAACTCGTGTTGCTATTACGCTTTGTAGTTAAGACGTGCGCCGTTTCCTCAGTCAACAAGCCCAGTTCATTAAAGAGCTGACACATGTCGGTAGACGACGAGCCCTGGAACAACATATTTTTCTCAGCTTTCAAATGTGGTCTGATTAACAAAAGATAGCTCTTAAGCTTTGGATCGACACATGTTTCATACAATTTGTTCGCAATTGTTAGTAAATACACCGTTCTCACGTCCTACCATCACACTTGCGTTATCGGTGCAGATACCGACTCACGTTTTGAATATTGAGGCCGAACTCTTCCACAACAACTGACTTTATTCCTTGTACTCGTTAATGATCAAGCTGTACCAACTGTCGACGTCATCACACAACGTTTTCCGAAAGTAATAACGTGTGGATATTGACAAGCATTTTGTACTGCTTAGTTGAACTGAGGTGGCCACATGCGAATCCATAAAGCACATTTTGATGGTCTTCGTGATGTGATCCACTATATTTACTGACGTGTGCTTAGCCACCAGTAAAGACAAACGCGCCTCTGCAATTTAAGTCGTTGAATTGTCTCGCTCTTTTTGAAAATTTATAAGTGTCTGGTTCACATTTCCAAATTCGTATTTCGCTGCTTTGTGCCCATGTGAAAACGATGGCGGATTTTTTTCCAAGAATATTGCAGCTAAAATATTTGCACTTTAGCTGCTGTTGTTTCTTTCTGGCACCTACAATAACGAGCCAATCGCAAAATTCTTTTGAATAAAATTTCAAAATTTATCACATTTTGAAAACTAGTTATGTACCAAAATGCTGCATCTATAGGCCGAATATGCATTCCTTTGCCGCTGTTGCAATTGCAACGTCCGTCGCGTCGCAAGGAACCATTATCGCAGAGGACTTAATCGCCGGCGAAAAGCCCGAACCTTCATTTAAAAGAAATCTTCAAAAATATAAATGTGTTTAATGGTTATATTATTGTTTTTAAATATATGATTATTTGTACTTACTTTCTTATTTTGCATCTATTTGTTTGTGAGTTTGTGTACATAAAACCGCAATGCAAAATAAGACGAAAATCAATGAAAAGCAAGAAGCAAAGAAAGATTGTGCGAATATCGGTATATAACAAAATCGTGCGAGAAACAGTGTATACAAACATACTGACAGCAAATATGGGTATAGCTGGCTGCATACTCAGCATTTATCTCTGAAAAACTGTATTGATGTTCTCTAATAGCTCGGACGTGAAATTGGGACCTCACAGTCATAAAAATGCCCAAAATAAAGATAGCGATCGAATTCAGCAGTGAAAAGAGCGCAGGCTGTCACTAAAGAACCGAGAGTTTGACTGATACAAGAGTTAAGAGATGCCCCAGACCTCCAAAATATTTGCCCACCATACATTAAATATTCTTAACTCTAAAAAGGTATAAATACAAACCTTCGCATACAAAGATTGTCCAATCCCTCTCTAATCTTTATTTTAACAATTGTATTTTTTTTATTATTTTGTTAATTAGAGTAGAGAAAAGAACTGGACAACGTTATCATCATGGATGGAGGTCCACAAATATGCCAAAAAAACATAAATAAATTGAATTACATTTATTATTCGATAAATCCTTTGCTGGACAACACACTCATCACAGGCCCAGGATCGTTAAACAATAACAAATAATATAAAATTATGCAAGAGCGGGGTTTCAACAAACTGTCTTCAAACACAAAGGACCGGAGTGGCTCGCTGTTAATACAAAAAGTGATATTTATTTTTGGTATACTGTATAAAAGTCGAGTTAGTATTATTGCCGAGATTTTTCTGTAGAAATCAATTTAGAAAACAATTTGTTTAATAGAAATAAAATTATGATGACCCAAAAAATCTCGCCATTTTGTAGCCCTTTTTTATTTAACCTGTCTGACGTCTGCCTCTGACATAACTATGGCTGGTCGCGCCTGAATGCCGTGTTTCGGCTCCTTTTCGGTATTATGTATAATCTTGAAAACCTCACTACGGTCCAAATTCGATAGGTCCTTTTCGGGTTTCTTATACTTCAAGAAGTTTACTCTGCAAAATGATTTGATAATATAAAACACACATTACAATTAAATCGGTTTTTTCTCATTCAGGAGAGACATTTTGAATAAATTATTATGTAAATGAAATCACGAGGCTGAATAAAAACATGCGAATAATAATAATTAATACCTTTCGATGGTTTCGCCATTTCGTTCTACAAAGCAACAATTTGATTCCCTGACAATGAAGATATATTTATATGAAGACCAACACTCGGTGTATTCTTATGGATATATTTAAAATGTGATTCTGTAAATACCTTACTTTGTACATGCTTGCCTTTGCCTCGCTCGTCCATGACCAAATCTTGTTCCATTTCTCTATCTACAATAAAAAAAACAAATGCAAAAACAACAAATGTTAGAGGTCAATATGAAGATGAATGTTTGAACTATTAATAAATTATGTCAGAGGTTTTATAAGTTCGATGTGTTGTGAATGAAACGAAGTGCTGACACAACAAAAATCGGGCAGATATAATGACGGATTGTTTATTGCGTGTTACCTGTCATCATAACCAAGAAGAGGACTTTCGTATGTGTGCCTAAATGATATGATTGAAAATAGAGAAAGAGAGCATAGTGATTAATGAGATCTAAATGGCGAGATAATTTTGATAGATAGACATTGGAATGCTGCTTGATAGAAAAATGTATCTGTTTTGAATCTAATTATTTTTTGTTTACCCTAATGTTTGACCCATTATTAGTTCTGCCTGGGAACTAATGACCTCGGCAATGAAGTCTTCGTTGAAGGCATCGCGCTCGTTGCGCCACTTGCGTCCACCCGGCAGAACCATGGGACGTTGTTGCGGTGTCAACGGACCACCCATTGACTTGGACGGGCGTTTAGGTACGCGATGAGCAATTAACCTCTGTTGACGTTCCTCCTCGTCTAGACGTTTTTGTTCCTGCATTTCAAAATTAATAGAATATGGACGGAACTATATACATATGGGCCAGTATGACGAATTAAGTTGAATCTTAAAAATTGGTACTAGCTAAATAATATCCGTTATAGCTCAAGTTCTAAAAGTAATCACATTAATAATTCTTAACTTTAAATTATGAAAAAATCACAAAAAATAATGATGAAAATTGAAATGAACATGATCAATTCAATAATAGACGTATAGATATTTGAAACCATCTAATTTTTATTTGGCATATAAACATAGACAACTATCATCATCATTATTTGTAATATTTCCATAGTTCCAATTCCTCACTACTGGTACACTTACTTTTTCTCTCTTACTCAGCCATTCTGCCTCTTGTTTTCGGAACACTTTCTCTGTACGATTTTTCTCCATTTCTTCGTCGGTAGTCATCGCTGGTGGTGGCTCATCTTCATCAACAGTATCACTGTTGAGCGGTTCGATTGGTTGTTCTTCAATAAGTGGTGCCTCTTCGGGAAGTTCACTCACAGGATCAGAGTCAGTATCATTGATTGCTTGACTCTGATCAGTGGCAATATTATTATCATCTGATGCTTCACTAACGCTTTCGACACATTCATCAGCAGTCACAATGTTGTCTTTGTTGGACAATAAATAAATTGGTGGTTAGTGTGTATGTGTAACGAGAGTTCAGTAATTTTTCCTAGATGAGAAGAAGGAGGAATAATCGATTTTATTGCCTACCTACTACTTCGGCTTCACGATCGGGTGCAATCAGTACATCCGACGTTGTTGTAGACAATTGTTGTTTGCTAAGAGCTGGCATAATTTCGGCCAACTGCCTTGTAACAGCGTCCAGTGTAGCCTGAATAGTAAATGGCAAAGTTGATAATGCCAGAAGTTGTCGCTGTACATCGGCCAGTTGTCGTTCGATCAAAATTTCCTCGTCGGATTTTGGTGGCGTTGCAATTGGTGCGGGTTCGACTTCAGTTTGATCCTCCGATGGTGTTTGATCTTCAGCAGCACTAGCAGACTGTTCAACAACATCTTCGTCTAGACATATTTTCTGATCGCCCTCTAAATCTGGAACCTCACTATCAGCAATGACAACTTCTTGCAAGTACTCGACATACTGTGGTGCTGGTTCTGGCACCAATTTAATGGGCTCCGGTTCGGGCATTACTTCGACAACTGGTGGAGGTGGCGTCGGTATGCGATTTGGATCGCAACGAGGTTTTGGCTGTTTTCGGATAACAATTTTGTAACCGTCTCGTTTTCGCTGTTCCGCTTCTAGGTCTTCCTTGCTCTTTGGAATGGGACGGTTTGGCTTTTGCAAGAACGTTGTCCATTTTTTGACTTCTTTGTCCTTTTCAGCTTTGGTTTTCATGGCCTCTTCATTGAGTTGCTTGAAAACTTCACTGCTCTTGAATAGACCAGCTTTGGGCATGATTCGTTGGAAGTTTACGCTGATAATCAAGATAAATATAAAAATGAATGTTTATACAAGAAAATACCATCACTTACCCCAGTACATTGTGCTCCTTTAGAACCTCTGCCTCTCCGGACATCATCTCGGCAATGTGATCATCGGTTATTTCACCCTGTACTTCATCGGCCCGCGACTCAGTACGGTTTGTATGAATAGTCATCTCACTCATGTCCGAATAGGCCTGGCTGTCGGGCGTCTGAATCTGACGATACTCTGCATCATTAAAGCTCGGTGAAATCTCTTTGCCATTGGCTGACCAATCGGAACCAACCGATCCGTCTTCGTCTGGCCTCAAGACGCCCATCACAAAATTATTGTTGCAGCCCATGATCACCTCATGTGCTTCCTTATGATCCAAACTGCTTGTCGGAGTGTCATTCACACGAACAACAATATCTCCAACCCGCATTCCAGCCTGCTCAGCAATGCTACCCTCACTAACCTGTAAAAAGTATTACAAACAAACTCTATAATTTAATTATATTTTAGTATATATAAATACATTAATTGATATATCGTCTCGACCTATATAAAACACTCTCATCAGAATCCTTCAATGTATTTTTATCGAGGGTTATTTATAAAACGAATTCAATTGTGAATCGGCGCTCAATATAGGCATCAGTTATTGCATAACAAGTCCAAAAAACGAACACTTAATAGAAAACACATTTCTTATTTGAATCTATCTTAATAAAAAGGCACGACACCAAACAAAATTACTCACTTTGATCACTGTGAGTGGAACTTCGAAATCACTGCCTCCAGTTAATCGAAAACCCCAGGGCGTATCTTCGAAGCGATAGAATTTCAAATCCAGCACCATGTTCTTGAGGCACAACACCACACTCAGGTCGGCGTTGACACAGAATATATGCTTTCCGGAGCGAATGAATTTAAACATAAATTAAAGGTTGGGATTTTTTTTTTGATTCCTCTTAGGTACGAACTGCCAAACCTGTAGGAAGATATAATGCGCGATAGAATAATGCACTCGGATAGCGGTCTAAAAGACGATTGACACGATCGCGTTTTATTGGCGCCGCGTATCTCAATCGATCGGTTACACTGTATAATAAGATTATATATTAACTATACTAATATACCTACACTTTGATTGACGTGAACTGCATTCTGCAATCGATTCTATTTATAATATATATATATATAATATATATACATCTTAATTAATGGCATTTTTTTTTATTTTCAAACACATTACAAAATATGCATTTATTGAATTTTATAGACCAAGTTGGGAGTACACAATGGGAACGTAGTCGTCGTATTGAGCCACAAAGAAGTTGCCTGCTACCGGATTACCGAGCTGATGATTGAGGGCAAACATCTTGGACGAGAAGTTGCCACGATTTTCGGGACTTCTGTATAAGTAAATTTAAAACATATTTTTAATAATAACATTTTTACAATTACACAAATACTTTTTTTTACATAAATATTACAGAAACAAATGATCATTTCAAGAGTAAATAATACGTACTTAACATTATTTAATTGTATTATCTATTTATTTGCAACGAACACTTAAATTTCATACGCTATTTAAACATATTCTAATTTTTAATTAATTTAATTTTAAGTTTGGTTAAGGATGTTTTGTTTTATAATCTAAGAGCAGTTCAGAAAATAGAACTTTTATTTATGGTACCTAGTGTGTTGTTTTAAAATGTCAGATTAGTTTTTGTTGTTATAAAACATGCAGTCTTGTTAATTTATATATATATTATATTTTTAAGGTTATGTGTGTACTTCGCGGTTCTGCATGTCGCCGTTAATTACCCTTCCCCACTCTTAGCACAATTTTGCTTTCCATAAATAATAGGGTGTCAAAAAAGTCCTGCGGTATTTTTATTCAATTTTCAATTATTCATAAAATTGGTTACAATCA
>JANSTU010050313.1:0-21695 GCA_027564075.1 Bolitophila hybrida
ATAAGAACAATACACAGAGTCTGCGGCGCCCGACGGAATGTACAAGCAACATAAATAAATATTATTGTCTTCTACAGACAGTGGGACAAATACCATCTCTACTCCATCAGTGCCAGGAACGTTTATAGGCTCACTACTAAGTCCAGAACGTACTGCCAACAGAACACCACCACCCCTTTTCTCTAGTACTATTAATATTAATATTAAGCAGTTTACTGCACATTTTAAATTTTTTCTTGACTTCCTCATCTTTTCCTAGTTCCTGGAAGCGTACAAGAGTTATTCCTGTCCACAAGGGTTTCCGAACTAACAATATTTCTGATTTTCGACCAAATCGCATTTAACCAGCTATTTCTCTGGTAATTGAAATAATTATGAAAAATCAAATTGATGCATACGTATCATAATCTGGCTTCCGTGCAGGCTATAGTTTCTGTTCTGCTCTTCTTAAGGTTATGATATTATGATGATATCTTAAAAAGCGACACTTTTTTTATTACCACCTCTAACAATCTAACAAAAATCATAGATTCAAACTTAACTGGACGTTTATTCTCATTGAGATTGAGTCTGATTTGGACACTGCTTTACAATTAAAAAAATCGTCTCTTCAACCAAATATAATTAACATAAATTCATATCACCGATGGGAAGGTTCTAATTAATGATCCGAATCCTCAATATTCAGAAAAAAACAACCACTTAACCATTTTATGCCCAGCAGCTCAGTCTACCGTTTCTCGATACAATGCCATACAATTTGTCCAAATGACGATTGGCTGAATGAGCCCAAGAAACATTTCATCGTAGTTAATCGAGAACAATCGCGAATTATTGTAGCCATTCGACAAATTAGGTTTCGACTGAGTATGGTCTTTGGATTATTGACTCAATATCCCAACATCCAGGTTACATACCTTACGATCGATCAACTCAGAGCCTCACTGCTTTCTGATTCAATTCCGCTACCATCTCTTTAATAACAAAAGTTTACAAAAAGTGCATTTGTATTTACATATTTTTTGTTTATTTTTGTACGTAAATGTACTTATACATTCATTTCTATACATATTGTACATTTCTGTGTAATATTAAAGTAGCATATACACACAGAAACCGCTTAAATCACCAAATAAAAATGGTGACCAGCAACAATAATCATCTATACACATCATACATTTATAATATTATATAGTAATTTTACAAAAAAAAGAAAGAAACCTAATTAACACATAGAAAAATGTACATTCTAACATAATATTTATATTCACAATATTTAAAAAAATAAAATAGAATCTGCACACAGTGCACACACACGCATACACATATATTATTATTATTACATATACGAGTTGTGTACATTATGTGTGTGTGTGCTTTGAGTTCATGCACATTTTCTCCACCACACGGTGCTTAGAAAATCAAAATTACAAATTATAGTTATTTTGTGTATAGATACAATTATACATTTATATTGTAAGTTTATATTCTAAATTACACGAAATGAACAAAGAGACTTAAAAGATCGACTTTGTATAAATGTATACAATATATAGTAATAATAATTAATTAATTTAAAAAAAACAACAATTATTTATTCGAGAAACACCTCCAAGTCTTGGAACTCTTTTAAAATCTATCTTTGTTATTGCTTACTAAAATACTTTTACTTGTGTCGCTGCTCTTCGTCGAATTTTGGACGTCGGCAACGAAAAAAAAACAGACACAACGGACACACTTTATAAACAAATATTTTGTTCATATGTGCTTGTGGATTATTCCCGTTTTGTGTTCTGAACTAACGTAGTTCAGATTTGGACATTTTGGATATATGCACGCGTCGTGAGAACCGAAGATTTATGGAACGAAGCAAACCGATTTGTATGTATATATGTGTGTGTATGTAATGGAATGTTAGTTACCGCGATAATATAGATTCCCTCTGGATCGAAGGATTTTTTTTCTTTTTTTGATTTGTGAGTTGAGTGAAAGTAAAAGAGAGAGTAAGAGATACAGAAACAAAACGTTTGGCTGGACTCGTTTATACGTTTTATAGCTACGGTGAATAGCCAAGCACGAACTGAATAAATATAACTTTAAAATAAATACATTTTTTTTAGACATAGCCTATGAATACGGCACGTGGTCACTTTCGACCGGTGCTCCAGGGTCAACACTGTGAATACTTGTCATTCATTGAGCTGCGCAACAGATCATTTTTTACAAAATAGTTTGAAGGTGCGGAGGATTTGTCACTGTTTGTCGTCGACGAGGTACTGTGCTGTACGGAGGCCGCCATTGCTGCACTCAGACCACCGCGATTCATGTGCAAATAATTATCATCACCGATCGGTGCCTCTCGACTACCGTACTTCATTTCGCGTGCCAGCAGCGCACGATACGTACGATGGACACTGTCCAGATTAAGTGCGGCTTCGGTCAGGGATCGTAGCGTTTTCTGCGTATGTCCAAGGTCGTCGAAGGACCCGCTGGTAAACGGGACCACGTCGCCCATCGACTTTATACGAGTCAATTGCATTACGATCAGTGAGTGTAGACGCTGCAGATCACGGGCCGGATCAAGAGCGGTCGCCAATTCCATTTGCAGTGGACGCGGTGACACCGAACGACAGCCTTTTGCATGCTGATCGGTTTCCTGACAACTGAACAAAGAAAAAAAGAATATAAGTACGAGTTTTATGTGTTGTTTTATTTAAATTACCAAGTCCATTTTCCGCTAATGTACGCACACGGATGATAGTGTTCGAGGCGGGCAGCATTACTTTGGCAGATCTTACTCAGCAAATCTACCCATTCCTTTTCTTCGACGCAATTGGACGTTTGTACGTAAAGTGTTCGCTCTTTTCTGATAATCTAAAATTCATAAAAATAATAATTAATATAATATTACAAAAAAATATGTTGTTTTAATATAAATTTAATGAAACAATTCAGATAAAAAATGCTCTATATTGGCCATACACAAAAAACGGTCTCGAACTAACTCTTTTCCTTCAGATAGGATATTTTTATCTAGAAATTTAAACTAGAAATGGATTACCAAAATGCATAATTCCATAAAATATAGTTCGATTTGATTCGATAGGAGTTTTTAGCAAATATTGTTCTAATATAGACATTCTGGACGTTCTAATTTATACAGCCTAAAAAATCCGGCTAACACTCAATAAAATATTCGAAACGCACATGTTTCTACAAAATATATAACCCAACGCATCGTCTAAAATTTCCCAAACGATCACCAATCTCATAATGCTATACAAACACCTACCCACAATTATACAGGCGCGTGTGATCTATAAATTCAAAGAAATACACACACACACAAACACAATACAAATTAACAATAGAACAATACAAAAAATGCTCTTTAATCCGCACTAAACAAATAAACTATACTAAACACTATAGAACTCGTGTGTGAGTGTGTTTGTGTGCAATTCCGACGACCGGAAAACCACTAAGAATAGCTCAAGAAATCGTAAATCGTATAAACAAAATCAGCAGCCTATTTCTGCATTTAGGCTGCGCGTATTCCAAACACTATAACGAAAATATACAATTGCAGGCATACCCACACACACACACGAAGAATGACACGACAAGGCGCGAAAAATATCATATGATGAGTGTAAATTGTATATTATATAAGACGCTGCGTGGAATCCGCGGCAAGTAAAGAAACAAAGCACAATTTTGATGTGTGTGCTCGAAAAACACCAACTAAAACTCACATAAAACAAATTACATATACAAACAGAGCCGGCAATGCACTTTCTCGGAACAGTGACAAGGAAGGCGGTTTGCACATTGATGCAGCCAGCGGTGATTACGAAAAATCCAGTAAATTGATGCAATTAAGTGCGCGGGAAAATGTCGACTTGAGTTCATAAGAATCGCGCACTGTGGTAATGGATTATGTTTGTATACATTTTCTAGTATTATTATTATTGTGGTTTGTTGTTGTTTTAGCATGTACTTGCCATAAATTACATTTTATATATACTCGTATGTATATGTAGGTACACATGTGTGTCGCAAACACAATTTGTATTGTCTGCCTTTTTGCGCGCGTAAAACCGAGCGAGTTCACCTCTCCTTTGTTCGTTCGCGTAAATTAAAAATAATATATTTTAAAATAAATAATGAAGCCAAATTGGATTATAATATCACCACGTTCATGGGTAGGACAATATGCAAATCGTAGTACATTTGTTTACAAAATAATTTCAATGAATATTTTTTTTTTTCATATTTTTTTTTTGGGGACGTTTGCGTAATACCAACCGAAAACAAAAGAAACTCACCTGAAATATGTTCTGCAATTTAAAACTACGTTCGTTTAGCCTTTCCACGGCTAAGATTTCAGACAATGGAATATCACAGATGGATCGTTTGCCCTTCGTTTTGGCGTAGCTTAATGACAGTGTGGTTAAACGAAAGTATCGCTGCTTAAAGTTACGTCGACCAAATCGCTTTCGGCCTTGAGATCTTTTTGTCATCATCCTGCAATTAACAGATACAAATAGTGTTATTAAACTAATATACTATATATAAAAAGGACTAATAAATATAAAGCTAAAATCATTAAATTAACTAGAAATAAAAAAAATCTGATCGTGTCGATAAAACTAAACTCATTTAGATATTGTTTATTGAAATTAATAATATATTCAATGAAATTTCAAAAAGGTGACTAATAAAACAACACTAAAACAAATAAAAAAAGTATGGAGATTATTTGGAATAAGTACGAATAATGTGTCCATTAAATATTGTACAATAAAAAATAAAACTGTCCGGTTAATAATTTAACTAGCCAAACCGTGACTTTTAAACCCGTATAGAGAGAGGGAATATAGAGAAGGAATGGGGATAAGATAAAAATAAGGACAGACGTAAGAATTAAGAAGATATGTAAAAGAGGGATATGAGGAAGATGAAGAGAAATGAGAAGGAAGGGTTGGATAGAAAATGAGATAGGTAGAAAGAGGGAATAAATCAAAGAGGGAGGAATGGAGCGAAACATAAGAGGGAGAAAGTGGAGGAGTGATAATAATGGTGAAAGAGAGAGAGATAGAGAGTGTGGGAGAAAGAGGAAGATGAGAAAGTTTATTGTGCAATAGGTTTGTTAGGTTCTTACGTTATTTATTCCCAACCTTCGCAGCCTGGTTTATTATAAGCACATTTATTTTTATACTAGACAGATTAATGTTTAATTTTAAAAATATAATAATCAATAAAAGTTTCCACAAATGCAATGTTTTAAAAAAGAGTTTATGATGTGTCATGGGTGCTGACAAAAATAGGCTTTCAGAAGTTATGTTTTGTATCTTGGATTTGTTGATAATTGTAAGAAACATAAGGTTTAGATGCAACTAAGATTGAGATTGAGTATCAAGTTTTGCGTTAAATAAGTTTTATTGATCATATAGGACTGAATATTTAGTTTAGAGTTATAATTTGCTTTAGCGTAGTGCTGAGCCGAAAACGGGATCTAAAATGTGTTTTTATTGACGGAGCGGACTTTTTTCCTTGTGAAAAAGAGTTTTAACAAAGCTTTCGAGCGAACTCACGCTCTCCCGAAAATGCGTATATCCTATCCCAAAATTAAATAATAATGGAATCGGTTCAAAGTTTTTTTAACTGCTCAGGTAAATGTTTAATTTACCGACTAAAAAAAAACAGAATATTCAACAAAGATTTCTACAACAGCAAATGTTTACAACAGAAATTGCAAAGATTATAATTCGCTAAAGGTTCCATGTTTTATGTAACTTATAGAGAGCCACAAATTGTGGGCTTTATGGTATTTTTTGAGTGTTTTTTCGAAATGTGTGTATCAAATAGCGGGTTCGTTGTTTAAAAAAATAATTATCAAATCATGTTGAATATCACGTTTTGAGGTTTTTAGAAGTATGAGAAATACTGGTAAATGAAATTGAATAATTGGCAATTATTTAATAAAAAATAACAGTTTCAGTAACATTTAAGGGTAGTTGATGGTAAAATTAATTTATTTATTTATTCGCCAGACTGAAGAAAACATTATGGCAATTCTTTGGATCAAAGTTTGGTCAACATTTAAGGAAAGTAAAAAAGAAATGTTTAAAGAAAGATTATGACAATATACTTTTTTTTAATATTTTATGTCAAGGGCTGTGTTGGAGATGTTATAGTTATTCTAAACCAGAATTAAAATCTGGAGCAGCACAGCCGAATCGCTGCATCAGAGGTACCAAATTTTATTAAGACAGATTGGAGAAAATATGAATTTATGAAGGGCACGCGCAACATCATTATACGGATTTAGTGGATTTAATGAGGGCGGACATTTGCGACACATATCTAAAGCTTTAAGCCTTAGAGAAGCATACATTTAGGCGTTTCTTGGTGATGTCACAATTGTCTTGATATTCCTGGCAATTATGAAAAAAAAAATTCATCAATTATATATTTTTTTTTGATTTGGAACTTTCAACTAACTAAATAACTGGCTAATTGTCTTGGGAACAGTTTTTTTACTTTTCCATTTATAAGATAATTCAACCCCTTTCTCATGCCCAAGTACAATCCCGGCCGATACACCGGAGCTTTCTTGGAGATGATTCACCATGTCGTGTCCACTGATTCGACATATTATTGTTATTTCTTCTTTAAAGATTTTGACAAACGCAACAAATATCTTGCTTACAGATAGATTGTAGGGCACAGCTCGAAGGATTACGATCATCAATTTGTCTTTTTGTCTGGGAACAACATCATATGAAAAGTAGAACGACCGGATGCAAATTGTTTAAGAAAAAATATTTTTAGCAATGAAGCACATTAATAATAATTTCATTTATTCAACTCTTGTGAGCCTAATTTAACTTAAAAAAATGTATTTCAATTTATGTTTAACAATACATTATATTTTTCTAGATTATTAACTTTAATGGGTAGAAATTCTTCTCATTTTGTATAGGAAATTTTGTTGATATTTACCATTAATTATGTACCAATCCAGTTTATAATGAATTATTATATCCATCCAAAGAAAAATCGGACATAGAATCCTTTTAAAAATCGTGCGATAATAACATCTCATTTACTTACTTAATTTTTCAAATATTGTAATTTAAATGTATCTTTTAATAAGCATAACAGCCTCAACTGAGCTGAGATTGATATTGTAAACGTATAGATCGGTATCGAAACATAATAAAGGGGTATTTTAGGCGCTGGAGTTTCAACAAAAGCGGACCAAATTTTACACAGCAACAAACACACGCACGATGGTCGAATTAAATTTGGAAGTTTGCAAAGAGACCCAAGATAATTCTACAAAATCAACGTTATTTGCGAAATTAGACTAAACTATGTCAAAGCCCTACTATTATTTTTTAAGGAAGCTGAAATGCCATATAATGTGCTATTTCCAAAAATATAACCTCTAATTAAATATTGAATTTCTCGTTGATTGGCTATCTATCAAAAAGTGGGTAAGAAATTTGATGGAAAAAACGTTGGTCCAATATCAATCATTCTATATTCCCTTGCCGATATTATAACGCGAAACACAGTAATTTTAAAATCGGTCTATCACCGGAATCAAAGGACCGCCTGGGAGCCGTTTTCGAAATTGTCAAAACTGTAGTGCACTGGGGTTTTATATTTGGGTTTCAAGAAAGGTTCAGAAATTGGACAGCCACCATTGTCGGTTTTTAGTTTACTGTGTCAGTCAATCATTCCCATTTCGCTTGGATGCTTTTGTATTTTCAACTCAAAATACCAAATATGTAATAGAACTTTAAATAAATAAATATAACGTCATTCTATATGATTTTTTGAAATATTATTTGTATACAGTGCCTGAAAGGACTTTGTCCTCTAAAAACTTCAGAAAAAACTAGTTTCTATGCATGATTTATTTTATATACTTATCCTTGATTGCAATCACCTAATAAATTTCAATTTAATAATTTATAAGGTATAATTAAAATATAATTTAATAAATATGTAAATTGTAGTACAAAAAAAAAAAAAATCATTACACTAATTAGTTTAGTTTTTTGATTCTGAAAAACCAAAATAATCCAATTATAGACGAAAACCCCGCACATACTCAATAATCTTACATAAATGATGTAATAAAAAGTCGTTCAACTAAAAAAAAGAAAGCGCTCTGTAGCTTATTTAAATGCAAATTTGTCAATATACAAAAACATAAAAAAAAGAAACTGAAACTACAGAGCCTAATTACAGAATGTTGTAAAGCTAAGCAAATGAAGAAATAAAAATCATTTTGTGTCGGTTTTTATATATATATATATACAATATAAGTCAAACAAAACAAATTCCCATAAATTACATTGTTTCACGTAATTAATGCAAACCTACAAAATACGGCAAATTTTATCTACGATTTTATAATGCACACACACACAAGATCACAAACCGATTAACTTTGAATTTATATATATATATCTTACCAGACTCTGTGTATTTGAATTACGTTACGTATGTGTGTGAGAATCCAATGTTGTTGTTGTTAAACAAGAAATATATAAAATAATTTTGATTTCGGTTAGTAAAGATATAAAATTTATGATAAAATGGAAAAAGAGCGTTGAGAAGCGCTCACACTTACCCTTCTTTGAGCAGTACGGGATCGAGAAGCGTATCCTCACTGGGATTGGCACCAACCGTTGAGATCACTTCCAGGAAATGTTTTACGGCATCGACGTGCTTATCCGTGCAGAACTTCTTGTACAGCTGACCGGTGTACACCTCTTTGCTTGGCTGCTGTGCAGACCGAGAGCTCACCAAATTACCGAGCGATTGGATAGTCTTCGAAATTAGTGTGAGCGTCCGGTTTGTCTGAGCATCCTGGGCAAACATACAAAAAATTATATTCATAAATTAGATAACATAGTTCACACGAAAACAGTTGAATTTCGAATAAGTTCACCGAGAATTATATAATGACGACACAGTCCAGAAATCTGCTTAAATCGTTTTATTCTATGGTTCCTCCAGCAATATTTGTTTATTCTCATATAAGTATAAAAAAACTATAATATAGGTACATATTTTCAAGCCGTTTCCATAGCTAAAAAAAAAAACATCGTAAGCATTCACAAAAGCGAGGTATTGTGTGCGAGTGTGAGTGTTGTATACGCAAACCTTCAGTAAGTAATCTAATTTCTTGCCCATCTAACACGTCCGATCGTACACGTACACAAGTGCCAACCGGAAATGGAATATGTATGTATGTATGTATACTATACAATTGTGTAAATATTATGTATATATATACACATATGCACGCACTCACGATAAATGCAGAAATAAGTGTACTACGAACGGCAAACTTAAACAATAAACGATCAATGGGGACGTAATTAGAACATTTACTGAATAATCGGTTAGTCGTATTTCATTAAATAAAAACAATTCAATTAGAAGTTATCAGGGTTTATTTTGTATTTTGATCGTGTTTTAAGTTTCTTTTGTTTATTCAATGTTGGCCAAGTCAGAAACAAATGAGGATACAAAATATGTACTATCTCGTTTTCGTTTTTGAATGATTAGGTGTATTTGAAAAATACATACCGATTTTTATCTTTTTATTTTATTAATTAGTACAACATGTCTAGAATATATTCTAAAAATTTGAAATCGATCGGAGTAAAATTCTAATTGCAATTTTCAGCGTGCATCGCTCATTCAAACATGATTATGATCCATTACGAAATGACGTTTCATCAGCTATGAAGCCCATTTATGAAGAACTCATCAAGGAAAGGCTTTGCGTTGCGTTGGTAGCTTTACCCAGAATAATAATGAAAGCTTGAATTAGTTAATTTGGAAAATCGCTCCAAAAATACTTCTGGTTCGAAAATAATCGAGATTGCTGCATTTGTCGTTGCTGGGATATTCAACGAAGGGATCTCAGCTTTATTACTTTACTTTATTATTATTTAAAACTTAGCTAAAACAGCCACGAGTATGCCTGAACAGAAAATGAAAATCGCATAATCAGAGTTGAAAAAAAAGCTGAGGCTGGGGCTCGAGAAGCAAGAATTCACCACAAACAATAGCAAAAAGATGCCCAGGATATTGCCGCTGCAGCAAGTTCTTTACAATATGGTCGATGATTCTTTGCAAAAACAAAAATAAATAATTTTTGTTATTTCAATTAAACTTTAATCGCGTTTTTCTCAAAACTATATTATTTGAAATCGGTTGTCAAAAAGTTATGAACCGATCTTGTTTAAATTTTGTACACTTATTCAAAATAACATTAACTGAACAAAGAAAGAAAGGAAGGATAACTTGTTACTGAGAGGTCACAGTAAATGGGGTTCCAACGGCTGAATTTTCAAAAAAATTAAATAAAATCCGCAGTGGAGTCAAACGATCCTTTAACCATTTATACGGAAGCATAGGGTGTCCAACTTTTTCTGGCCTGATTTAAGACTCGTGTCATTACAGCAAATCGACGATTGCTTGACACAATGATAATAACATCCCATTTGTAAGTAGGGAAGCCACCAGGAAGGTCTCATAGACTACAAGAAAGCGGCTGATAGAGGGTATTCCGAAAAAGCTTTATAACTTTCTCAAAACCAAATAATTGTTTGAATAATTTGAATTTTAATAAATAATCATAAAATAAATCTACTTCCATAATCTGTTCCATTTTTTAAGATTGCTGTACAGGTTCATGAGTTATTGAATTTTTAAGTTCTGCTTTTTTTTGTCGCACTCCATATATTGATTGGTTTTTTTATATATTTTTGCAATTATACACTTTTTATTTAAATTCTCAACAGTCACATAAAATAATGTTTATTCGGAAGTGGTAGAAATGATTATTTTTATATGGTCTCTTTGGGAAAGTTACATGGAATTGTCCAAGGATTTTTTTGTGACTTCTTTTTCGCGGCCAAATAATTTGACCCTTCATAAAATATATCCATAAAATGTTCTCGCAAAACATAAAAATTGGTATATCACCGATCCATCACAACGAAGTTGGTTGCGCTATCATGGATGCTGCAAGACATGCATTAATTTCATCTATAAAAATACCACATGGTATAGTATTTTGATAGATATTTGTTTTTCTAGCTGTGATAACGAAAGTGATTCGATCATTACGTTGAAGATTTAAATATTTCTTGTTTTCTTATAATAGTTCAGGGTAGCGATTCTGTGCACATTTTTTCACTCGATACTTAAATTAAGCAACTGTTTTGGAACGCACTCTCTGTTTTTATACACAATACATAGGTGCGTTCAAAAATAGTTGCTTCATATGACACGCTAGCGTGTCTAAAATATGCACAGAATCGCTACCCAGGACAAATAAAGGTATTTGACATTGATCTCCATAATCGCCGTCAGAGCTAGTAACAAGAAATTGTATTTTTGAAAAGTTTGACTTACTTTGATAACGTTTTGATTAAAATCTTTTGAGCTCAATTTTCTTTACTGTATTCAATGAACTCGATTTTAATTTATACTTTTAGAGTTGGTGGAGTTGGTGGTGGTTTTGAGCATATTATGCTGAAGTATTGCGAACTTACATGGGTTGGAATAAGAATGCCCACTTAAAATGTATGCGTTTATCACCTGCAATCGCAATCGTGCAAGAATTTTCATTATATATTAGAAAAAAATATATGTGGCACCCAATTTACTGAACCATCTTTATTTATTCATATCATATCCAAATATGCACGAGTACTACTATATATATAGAAACACATACTATTGCAATTAGACATAAAATATTGTTTTATCTGATCCCAGTTTATGCTCAAATGCTTTTTGCCAAACCTAATTATTTATATATAACTATGTATATAAACCGTTATCTAAAAGCATTAAAATAAAATTTAAAAAGAAAAAAGAAATACTTTGAACGTGAAAATAGACAATTTTCCCGACCCACCCAAACATATAAACACTATATATTCTTATTCAAAAGACGACAAAATCTTATTTCTATTGTATTTCTATTGCGCATGTCCGTGTGTGCCCCAGTAATTGATTCACTGCTGCTCAGCCATTCAATTGCAGAGTACGACATGTATGTATAAAATATATACTATATATACACATTTGTGTCGTATAATCCATATGTATATTATGATAATAGATACGCGACGATAGCAAATTCATTCATTAAACTCAAGACACGCGCGTGCTCGCATACGTTCGTTCGCTCACATTGATTTTCATTCAAAGCGCGATATGTCTGAAGTGTCAGTATGTGTGTGTAGAACATTTGAATTGGTTTTTATCGCTTTATTTACATAATATATATAACTATTTAGTAATTTATATGCAATATAGTTGACTGAGTAGAGGCTATAAGCTCAATAATAATAAAGCATTAATTCGGTAAAGGCACTCTTGTGATATCATTAATTGTGCGTGTAATTTTTTTGTGTGGTTCCTTTTTTAAGTTCAGATTATTAGATAATAATGAATGAGTAAGGTAGCCGCCCAAGCAAAAAAAATCAATTGAAGTTGCAGAAGTAACGAATTCGTTGAAACCGGTAGGTACTGTAACGGATTTAGTAGTTTCAAAACAAGAAAAACAAATTCGACAAATGTGAAGTGTAGGTCTCCCTTCAATATAATTATGAATTTAAATTACCTATATATTGATACCGTACAATCCCCATTTACTTTCTTTTTTCCCCCAAAAATTTATAATGATTTTTACTCGTCTTGGCGAGCTCAACAACATACTAAAAATTCATTATTATATTGCAGAGGAAATATTCTTCCCTTTAGCCAAAAACTTTATCGTATTTGGTGCAATCCTGATTTAAAACTTTAGTACTCGAACATACATGACATTGAAAAATGTCAATGTGCGTATAATCTTTAAAATCTTTTATTTCCACGCACGCTCGCTCCCTCGAGTCAGTGCTGCCCGAAGTTACTCGATTTCGAGTATTTGTACTCGAAATTGATTATCGTACTCAGGTATTTCATTTCGTACTAGGTTTTATTCCAAGAGACTTTCGATTTCGATTTTTTGTCATAACAAATTAATCGAATTTTATCAAGAAGAAGTTAGTCCATAAATTCTAAACGAATAATGTTCTTTTGACATAGTATATATAGTGCTTTTCCTCTAATTTATTTAACAAATTAGTCTAATTTAAGGTTCTAATGACAATTTGTCGATGGCACATTGCTAAAAGAATAGTGTATTTAAGTATCTTTGCCTCTAAATATTTCCTAGAAAAAAAATACTTTTCCTAGATTCTTGAACTTTGAAAAGTCCAACGTCTTGCGTGCGCATATGCATAACAGCACACAGCACCTACAGCTGCGCTAGATACTTTCCTAAATATTACGTCCCTTCCTTTGCTTATAGAAGGCCACCCTTACTGCATTACGCATGCTAGACAATAATGAATGGATCAGTACGTTATTCATAGAAAGAAATCTACTTATGAAAAAAGACAACATAAAACCGCTATACTCCTTTGAAAAATCTTTCAAGGTTATCATACCCAAAAGAGAAGAATGTCAGAATGAGAATCACTTCACGGGAAGTGGCTTTTCACCGATGGTTCCAGAATGGACGATCAATCAGGTGCTAAAATCTTTTCGAGTAGAGAAAACATAGAGCTACACATACCACTTGGAAACTTTGCAACAGTATTTCAAGCAGAGACATGCGATTCATCTAGGTGCACAAATCCTTCTTGAAAGACAAATAACAAACAAAACTTTAAATTTCTTTTCTGACAGTCAAGCAGCTTTTAAAGCTAGTGACACACACTTAACAGGATCGAGTCTGGTAAAATAATGCCTGTCCACACATGATCTTCTATCCCTACAAAATTCAGTACAGCTCTTCTGGATTCCAGGCCACTCAGGCATTCTGGGAAACGAAATTGCCGATGAATTGGCACGACGAAATGCTCGAAACCTCTTTAATCGGACCGGAATCTGCTTTGGGAGTCTCCCGTTCTTTCAGGAAAACTACCATACAGACACAGACAGGATACTTAAAAACTGAAATGAGAGTCACTTGACAAGTTTAGGCAAGCTAAATCTATATTTAGTAAACAACACTGGCAAGCAACAGAACTGTGCACCTAGGCACACCAGTGTCGATGTCATCAAGGAATCAAGCCTCAAGTTCATCACAGCTTTCGTTGAGAGCACAAACTGGTTCTCGGAAGAAGATCACGGACCTTCGCACGAGGATCAATAATAAAATGAAGTTGCACAATGGGCCAACATTATGGCCTGCGTGCCACGAAACTTTGTATTTTTCGATTTCAAATCTAATCGTATTAAGTATTTCTACAATTCCAATAACCATCAAATAACAACAAACGGTAAATCGTAATTAAATTAATTTCTTAAGAAATGCTTTTCTTTGAAAAAAATATAAAAAAAAACATTTGGAAAAGATTTAGCTGCACAAATGTTTCTAAAAATATACAATCTCTATTAGATTCAATGGCTTAGTTACAATAGATTTTGTGAAGTTGGGGTTGTCATCCATCCTTCAATTGGGAGTGATTCATTTGATGATTTGATTTTTGGTAATTTCTTAAATGTATTATAGCATAAGAGGTAGATTAAAACCTAACACCGACCAAAAACATTTGTAGTTACGGTTCATGAAAGAACCAACAAAACATATTCCAACAGCGGGAACAAATGTACTCAAAAAATGACTGGAAAGATAATTAAATTTAATAATTTTTTTTATATATATATATATATATATTTTATATTAATTTTACTTGGCTGATTTATAGGAACATAAAAGAGAGTCTAGGCCTGTACTGTACTGTACTGAGGTAACTCATTCAATAAACTGCAAATATTACATGTCGACCATGACAGGGATTATCTTTTCACCCAAATGCAGGTGCATATCATGGACATAATCTATTATAATCTCAAGAATATAATCTATGTTTCAGAGATATTGAGATTATTGCACAGATAACATCCTCCAACCGAACTTAAGTATTTGGATCTGCTCTATATTCATCCTAGCAAAGAGAAAATGTATTCCAATAATACTGTCACAGTCGAAACTCGTAGACAATAAACGCCATCGATTTGTTTTGAATCTTACAGACTTGCGCTACAGGTAAAATATGGACAGGATGTGTGATAATAAAAAAATAATATAAAACGTATCTAAGTTCGTTTGGTGTCAGATTTAAAAAATCACAATTTCTGATGAAACTATATTTTCATCAAAATACTCGAATTCTGAAAAATAGAAACTAAGCTAGACCCACGATATTGATATGTAAAATTTTAAATTATAGAAAATGGATTGTGTAAATCAAATATAACTTACCAGTGGCTCCGTGGTGAGGTCAAACAGTTTTGGACCCAATATAGCTGGTGCAAAGAATCGCAAAAATATAAAGCCGGACACAACGGAATAGCGCACTTCCTTGTTGTGTGGAAAATGCTTGGCTGCACACTCCCGAAGATCATGAAATATTTGACACAAAACTGCCGGACATCGAACTGCACTCTGTGTTATTGCCTCGAATACACGTTCGACATATTCCTCTAAATTCAATAGATTCACATTAACTGTTGAGCTGTCCTTGCAACGTGTCGGATCAATTTCACATGGTTTCTTTTCCAAAAGAATTGATTCAACAACCGGACGGAGGGTACTGTGTAAATAGTGTAATCCCGAAAGACGCATTGCTTCGTCCATCATTTTGGACACTAGTGTATTACCACGAAATATTGTGGTAGGATCGGTAAGCGTTGAGATCTCATGATCGGCAAGCGCTTTGATTATCGGTGAGATACGATTTTTATGCGTAAACAGACGCACAAGTGGTTGGGCCACTTCGGTTTTGCTTGATATAACCTCACCAAGAATATACACAGATGATGAAGTGATGGGTCGATGATCAAGACTCTGCAGGAGTAAATTCAACAGAGAATCATAGGTGGCCAATGGGAATACATGATCGGATGTATAGACTAGCTGCAATCGTACAGAACCCAGTGTATTATCACAGCTTAATCGTGTACCCGGTGGTGTAGCACAGGATCGAGTCGGTCGTGAGTGACTCGTACGTGGCTGTAAAAAATACCAGGCCGTCGACTGAACGGCATTCTGTTGTTGTTTTCCTCGCATTGGAAGCTTTACCTCACCCAAAAACACTCCACTATCAACCATGCCAGCATCGTGCCATACAGACACACAGATTTCACATAAATCAGCACCGCCTAACGGCACAACGGTATACGCATTATTTCCCGACGGTTTAGCATCACAATCAACTGCCAAATCAAAGTACAACGTTTCCTCAAAATCAGGACACACAGTCTTCTTGCGCACTTTAGTTCTTTTCACAATTTTTCGTTTATTCGTGTACAGAGCGGTCAACACAACGTACGGATCACAGTTACCATTCTTTTTGGCCAGGTCAACGCACTCGCGCACATTTATAGCTACACGACTCTTGACATCCGCTCGAAATCCATCCAATGCAGTTACACTGTTTTTCTTCGACTGTGAATTGAACAAACTCAATTCAGTGGTATGGCCGAATAGGGTTTTTGTCTTGCTAAATGTTGTTGCAGATCGGACACTTTCGGTCCGTACGACTGATGTGATCGAACATCCGTCACTGCTGCTACATATGCTGTTTTCCTTAAAGTCACTGGTACAGCTCCCGAACGTACTGGACGGTAGGGATTCATCAAAATTAGACTTTCGTTTAAGATTGCCGGTACCTTCGTCGACGCAAACCTCAATGTGTACCATTCCTTGTACCTCTGAGTCTGCATCGACCGGTCGCAAAGGAAACCAATGATCCTTGTGATTGTAACGATAAAGTTCCTCGCGTTTAATGGCAATCTTTCCAATGGCTTTGTCTTGTTTTAAATGTCGATCACGATCCCAGACATAAATGGCCAGGTATCGGAATTTTCGTGGAATCTCAAATTGATACTCTTCACCAAAGAACGGTGTGAGCGTACGTTCAACTGTGGGCGTACGTGAGATTTCCTCTTGATCAAGTGCAACCGTACAGTAAACATCTCGGTAGCCATTCTGTCCATTGCTACCGCCATTATTTCGACTCTGTAGGTTTTTGGCCTCTCCTAAAAATACAAAAAAATACGATAAATAATATTAATATACAGTATATTATTTGCGATAAGACAATAATGTAAGCACTTGACACGAGCACTTGTCATTAAAAGAGAATTATTAGGCGTTGTGTACATTTCACCATTCATAAAAGCACGTATCACTATCTCGCCGCTCACAGGTAATTAAGTCACCCACACACACAAATACATACTATCGCATGTGCCTTCGAATGAGATGTGAGTGTGTGTTTGTGTGTGCAGCTGCCGCAACGACGACGATATAATACCGGGAAAATGTCTTTATCATAGCAGTGCGCTCTATAGCTAAAATAAACAAACGCACTTCTAAACAATGCGCGCGCGCGACGACGACATTTTCCACGCATTTTTTTTTGTTTGTGTGTGTCCCATGTCCAAATAAATTTGCGCTCACGTAAAATTCTCTGAATCATTCATAAAAAAAACTAACATTCTTATACTCATGCAAACAAACGCTCGCACACATACCAAATAACCCACACATATATACTCTCGCATGCTCACGTCGGTTGCGTCGACACTTCATTCATAATAACGCAAGCACGACACAGTGACTGTGACGGTAGCCATGTATACACAAACACACACAACACACACACATTTATAAAAGCACAGCGCATAGGGTGTGAGGTTATGTCGAGTGCGCGACCTAATTACGCGAATGGTAGGACAATTGGCGATGGCAGCGTCCGCGCACGATCACAACACGATGAATGGGCCTCTGTAGCACTGAATGCAAACTCTACACGGTGCCCGGAAAACCGTCCTTTGAAAGGAAACAACATTTTCGTACCACCTGTTATGGTTTGTTTGACAGCATCAATCATGATCAATCGCACGTGAATTTCAAGCATTTATCGAACACCGAATTAATTTTAAACTATGTACACGACAGCGACAAATACTCGCGCACCGATTTTTCACAGTTTCCCTGGGAAATTCGCACATTTACATACCTATTTTCACTTTTAATTGTTCCTCCACACGAACTTTGCGTGTATCGTCAGCCATATTGAATCCATAACTGGTCCACAAAATCGAGCGGCTATCTCATTCTAATCGGTCATGCTGTGCCGTTTCGTTTGCACCTTGCTGATGGCGCGCGCGCGCGTGCGAGGCCAGCAGTAGCGTGTCTATGTTTGTAGTGGTAATGAGAGAACCCACTCGCACTTTTTTGCAGTACCGTTTCGTTTGGAACTGTACGAAAAATGGAAAGTACTCTAAGCGAGGATTTTCTGTTGAATTGGATTGATTTCTGGAAAATAAATAGAAAATTTATGATATTAATAACCAGATATATTTGGTGATATAATTAAAACCCTAAAATCCTTCCATAAAGTGAAAATTAGTAATTTCTAAAATTACCCAATTTGTCAGAGTTATTTGTTGGTTTGTTTTTGATTTGCATGCAAATATGCCATTTTGGAACAGCTGTTGTATACATGAATACGAAAAAAAATCCTAGATTGTATCAAATAATTTCAAGAATAGTATTATGAATTGATAATTTATATATTATTGATTTAAGTAGACCGAAATAAAACAGAGATATTTTCAAGAATAGCCGGACTGGATAATCAGGCTGTTTTAAATGATACACATCAAAACACTCCATAGAGAGAACGGTACAGGGAAACTAACGCGATGGTTCACAACGGCGAATTAATTTAGGTTAAGAATGATTTATTTAATTTTCAGAGACGAGTTCAGATGATCGAACTTTCATGTATGGTATTTGTTTGTTGTTTTGAAAATAATCTTATTTGTTTTTATTTTTTTGCTGCTTTATAACCCAGAGGCCTTTATATCGAATCCAGGCACAGACATGACATTTTTCATGTTTCTGAGGGGGTGGGCTAGTTCGATCATAATTGCGACACAATAAGATCTGTGAAAAACCGCAAATATCGTAAAAACTTTGTGTAATTAAAGTTCCCGAACTTCATATTTGTAATGACTTTTATTCAGTGGAATTGCACCCGCGACTCCGCGGTTCAGATATTTTGTATAATTTCATTTCAAAGCCTATAATTGAAAAAAAAATTGTTAATGTTATATTTAGACAGTTTAAGACAATGATAGTAATATTATACTATTTGTGAGGTTATATTTTGTTATATATTTGGATTGGATTGTCGGAAGTCGAGAAATAGTCAATTGTGGGGTTAGAAAACTAACTCGCAAAACTAAAAAGTCAAAAGTTTATTTTTGATATATATGTTATTATTTTTGGAATAACGGGACATTAATGCCATCAGTTTAAATATACACACGCACACTGACCGTTTGTCCCACAAGCGATTAAAGGAACCTAGGAGAGTTATTCGTTGTATCCTTAAATTTTGTTTATTTATTATATGTCAAAACTTAAAAAAACCTTCATATCCGGTCATGAAATATGTCTCCCCCAAATGTGACTCAAAACATATGCATTTAAAAATAAACAACCTCACACGCATCCACTTAACAATGTTTTTGACTAACCGCAGAATAATATTTATAGGTGGTTGATTTTCTTATGCACATTCACACACACAAACACACATTTCACACATACAGAGAGAACCGCGATGCATGTAAAGCGCACTTGAAGTTCTTCATCGCTGCCGGTGCTGCGGTGCGCGGTGCTCCTTTCCTGTCGTCTCCTCTAGAAAAATCACTTTTTTAGTGAGTATATTTTTGTCCCTCCATTATATCTTATATTGCCTCTCATCTTGCGTGTATAAATGCGTCGAAACTAACACATCGTCAAAAGCACACCTCTTTTTGAGTTTTTCGAGTTTTCGTCTATGTATTTATATCCATCCGCTCGACATGTGTATATGTCATGTGTATACACAAACTTTTTTATACATATAGTAAATATTATATCTCTCTCTGTGCATGTGTGTATATATAACTGTATACATGAGTTTGTTATTAGAAATGTATCACTTCATTCATTCATACATTTATTACATGGCTTATATTTTCCACTTTTCCCACGCACGCGTTCGATATCTTGTTTAGAGAGAAAATACATGTTTTGAGTATGAGTATAGAATATTATAATTTTAGACGACGTATCTGAAATAAGAGATAATTTTCCTTTCATTCGCACTGGAAACAGCAATTCACCAGTGACTCTAAGTAGATTTCCCAATGAGTAGTCAGCCCACACATGCAAAACCGATTCATACACACACACACACACACTTAATAAAACTCTTTATGTATATTCCATATTTATGCACTAAATCGCAAACACATGTGAGTTTAATTACCCGAATTTATTGATAGTTTGCAGGCTAACGACTTTGTAATAAATTGTAATTACATTAAATTGGGTTGACTTGTGGGTGCACTCGAAATACAATAATCATAATATAATATAATAAAATATATTATAATATATAGTTCACTGGGCTAACGACGACCGACGCGAACTCTGACGGAATAAGCGACTGAATTTGCCGACGCACTAACTCGAACTGCGGCTCTTTTCTCTGTTCGTCTGTTTAGTGTGCGAGTTGTGTAAGTGAAACGGGGAACACGACACACTGTATGGTCTATGGTGTACTGCGGAACTCCGCTCACGCTCTTGCGAGCGTAATTCAATACACTTAACACGGCCTATAAATATATGTCGCTTATGCGAACGCGTATAATAATATGTGGTATATGTAGTTGTGAGACATTACTTCATCAAACACACGACGAATTACTATGTATATATCTCATATCGATATGTGTGTGTGAGTGCGGTTTCCTTTCCTTTTGATTTCGGTTGCGCTCCGCTTCACTGAAGACCTCCGCAGACGCGTGACGCGAGACTCACATTTCCTCGATTTAGAGTTGGTTGTCTCTCATTGAATCCAATTATATTGTCATTGGACAGCGCAGCATGTGTGTGTATATTGCAAATTGCAGAGAGTCCAGTGTCGTATGACATGCACCGCAAATTTTGGTGCGCATGCGTAACAAATTTGCATTCTATAATATATACATCATTTATATGAATGTGTGTATGTGTGAGTGCGGTGAGCGTGAGCACCGCTGGGTTATCTTATACAATTATAATGAATGGAATATCGCGGTTTCGGGTTTTTTATATGGCTCTTGGATGTGTACGGAAGTACGGATGGCGACGTGCTGCCGAAAACGAGAGAGTGAATCAATGTAGTACGTGCGAGGAAGAGACCGGATTTAATGGAAATATCAAAATAGAAATAAAATATCATTGGATACTGAGGAGCTGATGATGGAGTTATAAATTGTATTTAAACTTATCGTCAGGATTATTTATTTACAACAATAAAAGTGATGAAACACAAATACTTAAACGTGCCTGACACGGGCTGTACAAAGCACATATTTCTGTCTGTGCACAGATCTGTGGCAAAATATGTGTCTTTCACAGCCCGTGTAATGGCACCTTTCTGGAACCACAGATGTACATACACAGGGTAGCGATTTAGGCAGATTATTTCAACCTATGTTGATATAGCCATGCGTTACATATCGTCATATCGATGCGT
>JANSTU010050324.1:0-21692 GCA_027564075.1 Bolitophila hybrida
ATCTATCTAAGTATGTATATAGCATTTTGGATTGTGTATTTTATTTATATATATATATATTTATATTTATAATATAATAGACTTAGTTAATTCCTATCTAAATTCTAAGCATACATTTATATGACTGTACGTGTGTACGTGCACGGGAGAGCGAATGAGACTGCATTTTGTCCAGTTCCAGACTAACGACAAACAATTAATTTTATGATTATAAATATTTTTTTTTTTTTATTTTAATATTTAATCACTGACAAGATTGCTTCTATTTTCATTGATCGTTCTATTTGACTAGGATATAAACAAATACTTTTGGGACGATGCACAGAACTGGTATCAAAAACGCATCGAATGCGCTTATAAATTACTGCATACGGGAAACGAGTTTTCTGAAGCGTTGCATAACAATATTCTTTTGACTAGATTAGGTAATGATCACCATTATGTATACGAGTATACTACTTTTTCTTTACATCTTACTTATACACGAACTGAGTGGGTGCGCGCATACGTTTAACACAAAAGAATTCTCTGCTTATTTGTGCGTGTGTATGCGTGTGGATTTACTTTAGAGCTTTTCCAAGATCCTGTAGAATTGTTTATTTTATGTACAAGCACTGGAATACGCACACAGTACACGGTGACATTTACACTTTTAAAATGATATATTTATATGTATATAGCTTGCCAATTGATTAGTAAACACCATATGGTCCCTGGTAGCAGAGCTTCGAATTATACTTGGATAAGTAGCGCACATCTTTCAGTGCAATGTGTGGACTTTTCGGCGGGGAATGGGACTTAAAGTCCGCATAAATGTTCTCCATGTTGGCGAAGGTGCCGTCATCAATCTGCAACAGTCGATGGAAAACTTGTTTTAAATTTTGTGAGATTTTTAGCACTCTTCGATTTGGTTATGATCGATTTTCAATAAATATAAATTATATACTACTTAAAAATAAAAATAAAAAAACACAGTTGCATTCAAACTAAAGGACACAAAAACATAAAACAGTACCTATATATATTTTTATTTTTTTTAGGTGGGATATTCATCGTGTTGAATGCGATTTAATATTGTTATTTCAACTGATTTCGATAAATGTGACATAAGTGTGACAGAAGAACTGGAGCTTTTTTCCATTAAGTGCAGTCGACGTCCGCAAATTGAATTTAATAAATCCATTTCCAATTGACACATTTCCGATTAATTCATAATACTCTCTGTCTACGTGAGTGTTTATATCTGTGTTTATGTGTATTGTGAAAATGTCTAGCACAATTTCCGGCGCAAAATAATTGATTTCGATAAACCGCTTTTAAGCGTTCACGTTAAAGTTTGCAACACGCCAATAATGATTACGACACGAACACAAAGCTCGTTTTAAGCTTCTGTTTAGTCTTGTGCAAGTTTTGCAAAATAGAAGCTCAACTATAATTGGCAAGCTCATTAAGTCCACACATACACTCACACAAATCATCATACATTTTGCTTTCTATATGTAAACAATATCTCTCTTGATCTCTGACTGTATCAATCTATTCATATTTTTGTTTTTTAAATCATGGTCTTTAAATTTTCGTTTTTAAATTTAATAATATAAGTTTGTACGCGAAGACTGTATTTGACTAGCCTAGCCTATATGGACTGTTTGTACGATGTCACAGGAACGCGGCTCTCATTTTGGTAGTTCGCGACGGGAGTGGCAATGGCGACTAAGTTCCTGCTGCTGGTATTGTTGTTGTTGTTAGTATTGGTTGAAGTCACACAGCCGCACAGGGGTGGCCAGCTTGGGAGCTACACCAGTAAACTAGGTGCTAACCACTCATCTTCGGCTAGCTGTAAATGGCAAACAACACGTTACATTTGGGAAATGTAATTAATGTTCGGGACGAGCTGTTTTTTTTTTTTTTTGTAATGTGTAAAAGACATTTTTTTATGAAGATGTTTAATTATTTAGATTTATAATTGGTGATTGATAAACAAGAAAATAAAATATTGTTTTTGTATTTCTAGTGCGGGATAGCAAAAAAAGTGATTGGCGCAAGATAAAGTTATAATTAGCCTAAAAAACTACATATAACGGCTAAATAAATAAATAAAAAAAAAAAATGATGCTGAACCATTATAATTATCAAAATACAACTATTTGAGACTTTTTTTATAGAGATTTTATAATTAATTTTTTGTTTCCCTCAGCCACTCTATTTTATCTTGAAATTGATACTTTGAATTTAAACGTCTTTATGACACAACTAATATTAAACCTGAATCAGTGTATGGTGTAATAATTTACTCTTGTTTTAACATATACGGAGTGCTCGAGTGGTATTTAAACGTATTTGAAGAATGTGATGAAATTTGATTAAATAATAATGATGTGTGGCCTCGAGAATATACAATATCCTAATACATCTTTACGTGTATGGGGTAGATTATTCCCCATTATTGGCGACATATTTTTGATTTCATTTCGGTTTTAACTGCAATTGAAATTGTATCTACAATTCTGAATAGTTTGTTCTTATAAATCTTTAATTTTGAAAATTAAAATGAGTTCCGATTCCGATAGACTTTAAGTGTTGCTAGGATTATTGAAAACGAGAAAATTGAATTCGACACTTTGGTTTATGACAGAGATACTGGTGTTGAAGAAAGTGAACCGGTAGGTGGGCGCGATGTGGCAAATGTGAATTGTTCAGAGTGACGACAGCGACATCCCGGACGACGATTCAGACAATATGAGGTTGAACCAGCATTGCTTGATATGGCTGAAATTTATTTAGCCGAGGAATAATTTGCGAATGCTGAGATTTACAAATCGTGGGCAGTGCTATGTACGGAAAGGCAAGCCAATTAGAGAGGTCTATGCCAGCGGCTGCTGAACGCACCAGAATGTCGGCTTTGAAAATTTATCGCGCTGCATCAGGTATTCTTGAAGAAGGTAGATGCGTTCGAATCAATATTTGATTCTATCCTAGTCGAGACGATTTTCCTAGAGAAAAACCGCAAAGCAAAGCGCGCCAATTGAAAAATAATAGACTGCCAATTCCGTGCTTGTTTTACATGCTGGTGCTGAAAAGGCAAATCTGGTGGAAGCAAAAGATTTGTTTGCAAAGAAAACATTCGTTTCGAAATATAATAAGTTTCCTCTGATTCTATGACATTCGGACGCGTCGTGATCGCTTAACAACGGATAAGTTGGCTACTGGTACGTGTGGATATTTTTTTGAATATTCTTACCGTGAACTACCATCCTTCGAAGGAACTGTGCGTTTATGAACAGTTATTGAATACCCGCAACAGATACAGGATAAAAATTAATTGGGTTTTTGATGCCACGACAAGCTACTCGCGTGCATACGAAATACGAATACGAATTAGTCATTCGCCTGGCGAAGAATTGGCTGAATACTTCCTGCAAGATAAATGGACCATTTTTTGCAACAGAGCTGTGGAGAAAATACCCTACAACCATCGTTGGGACAATGCGAACCAATAAAAAGGAAATCAAGAAACTGCTAAAGAGCGCAGGAGATTTCATTCGGTATTTTGCTGCTCGGTCGAATGCCAGTTGACGAGATATCTCTATGCACCGAGATCTATCTTGCTATTTTATATTCGGATTCGTGAACCAACGGCATGATACACTTATTGTTCTATACAGAGTGCGTGTGTATATGTTAATTGATGGCATTAATGTTCCGTTAAACTTCAAAAGACCAAATAAAGTTCGTCTAATGTCTTGCATTAAATATAAATTTGCTCTGCAATATCAACTTATTATTCTAATCTGTCATTTATCAATATTCTGTATTTGATCAATTGATTCGTGGTTATACTACGAAACGGAAAAGCTGCTCATAAACGACCTGAATAAACCAACCCTGACTTCGATGGATTTGATTGGCTTTAAAGAGAACATCAACAATTTCCAACACCGCACTCAGTATTATTTGCATTTATGTATCTCCTAATACATTCTCGTTTTATCTATTTTTATTTTCAGAAATCAGACCGTTGTGATAAATACGCTCCTTTCAGGACGAAGAAACACGACGTAAAAACAACATCCATTTGCGACCTGTGTTCGGTACCCACCTGCGTTCGTCATTTCCCAATTTTTGCGAGTACTGTTATATGGTTCGATTCATTCCGCCATACGATGACGAAGATGATGATGAGGGGCATCTGGCTCGGTCTCATCTACACCGAACGTTCAGCAGGAACGAATGACCTCTTCAGACTCGACCCCGCGGTCGCCTGGTACGGACTTATGCACACCGAACGTTCTGCAGGCACTAATGCACTGTTTCACCGAATGAGCTTTTTTTACGAAATTCGATTTTCAATTTTTTACAATGTTAGAATCATTTTTAAATATTGTTAGGGGAAGTAGTTTTTTGCTATATCTGACCGCTCTTTCGCTCGTCTTAGTGCTCGAGCTGAGCTGCCGGGAGCTGAGCTGACGGTAAGGGCAATCTCTTCGGGATGCATTTTCAAAACAATCGGAATCTTATTGAATCAAGCTTTAAAAAAAACAAATTTCGTATGAAGTTAGGGAATTTTCGAAAAACAGACACAACTTTCAAAAAAGAGCTAAATGCAAAAAAAATGCCAAATATAATGAGGGTGAACTAGTAGTTGCACACCACTTAAAGTTACGGACCTAGAAGACGGTGGACGTTCATCAACGATCTTGGACCCAAGGACAATTCATCGGACTTGGAAACGAATTGCGATCAACGACCTTGGACTAAAGTACGATCGTCGAACTTGGACCCAAAGAACAGACAACGATCAACGACAGCACACCGTTCACCAAATAGACAGGCCATTATCTTTGAATGGGAGCGCTACTGGGGAATCTCATCTCATTGGATCCTTCAATCCTTCAAAGCGCACATAAGACTCAATATGAAAGCGCAGTTTTTCCATAGCCATAGCCGAGTGGGTTAACGCGACCGAAGTGTTTTTCGAATGTAGCACTTTAAATCAGTAGGTTCCTCTTGCTATTAATATACTATTTCTGAAATAGTTTATTGATTAGGAATAACGGAACATTAATGCCATCAATTACCACATACACACGCACCCTGCTTAGAACAAAAAGTGTATGATGGCGTTGATGATTCACGATTCCGAATATAAATAGCAAGATAGATCTCGGTTCATAGAGATATCTCAAAAAAAATATGCGCATTTGCCCTGTAAAAATGTTAGAGTCGCGTCAGGGCAAATTAATACTCCTAACCATCGGAGATGTGTTGTGAGTGTTGGAGAACAGTAGCTTCAATAGGAGTAGCACAGCACAAACAGCACATTAGCATGACCTGACCACACGTGTTAACCCGTAATGGTCAATGAATCCGGTGTATCCGGTATCGCACACTGGCCCTATGTCCCACAAAGGATTACAGGATCCAATGAGAGACATCGCCAATACATAATTTCGCATCTTCTCAATAGAATCGCAGTTACGTCAAATAATCGATGGCGATGTAATATCACAATAATTCAACCAAACAAAAGCCACATCACGAAAAATGCCCGAGCGGTGAAGAGTCCTAGTGCGAGTGGCAGAGACCTGCTGCTGCTGGTACACTACAATCTTTGAAACATAGTTTTACAGCTTAATGACGTTATCGAAGCTATGAAGCCAATTTACGTGGACTTGGACAAGGATGCGCTCTTTTGCAAAGATATCTCGGTGGGTTCACGCAAAATAATAACGAGAGTCTGAACCAGCTCATCTGGAAAATCTCACCAAAATCTGTTAGAGACACCGCTACTATTGTCGAAATCGTAGCTCATGTTGCTGGATGTATATTCAATGAAGGTAATTTTGCATTATTATCCTTCATACATGAGATGGGAATCAGTACAGGACCCAGTTCTCATTAATGGGCGCGTCAACCCGACCACTTGCGCATTACAAAAGCAGAGCAAGCTAGTAACATCAAAGAAAAGATACAATTGAGTAGACAAGGTCAAACAGATGCTCTCGACCATCTAGATGAAAGCGATTTGCTCCATGCACATGGTATAGATGATTTAGTGTGAGTATAAAATAATTATAATTATCTACTGTACAAAATTAAAAGCGTTCTCCTGAAAAACATCATCAAATTCGGTTTTACACATTATTCATCAGGTAACGCCGTCGAGCTTTTATCGTTTTTTTTTAAATTATCAATTTTACATTAAGAAATAGGCTGGTGACGCCAAAATAAAAAAATCTCGGAATCGTTACTTCCAAAAACATTTCCTCTAACGAATTCCGTTGGAATTCTTTTTTTTCCATTAAAATTTAAAGGAATATTCTTGAAATATACCATTGTTATGTAGAAAATTATTTAATAAATGATCTCTATTTATATCGCCACTAAAAATCCTCAAAATATGCCTTTTTTCACTGTAAATACCCTAGCCCGCCCTTAATATGAATCAATTGAACTATTTTCAATATACTATGTTTCAACATAAATATTTCGGTTTTTTTATTATTATGCATGCAAAAAATAAAAAAATATTGGGTAATAATCTACCCCATACACGGTACACGTATAATTTCATCATACACGGAAGCAGGGTTTTAAAAGCTAAGAAATATCCGTTTAATAAATATATTTAAAATAATACACAAATATTTAAAAAAACAACCTAAACCGAGTTTTTAAAGCCCATACATATGTCGAAACGGGTACGAACAAAAAAAGTAATTTTAAAGTTATTTAGAATAAATTTTGGTGAATTAAAATTCAATTAAAAAATTCCAAAAACGATATGAGATTTTTTTGTAGAAATCCACTGTATGTATATAAACTGCATAATGACCAGAATTTACATTTACACATAAAATAATCATGCAAATCAAATGCCATCATCACCCGAGAGCCATACACCCAACCACAAATATTGCTGTCACCAATTTATTAATATCCAATTACAATACACACACGCGCATTCTGCTAATGTTTGCAAATTTACAATACACCAACGTGCCCAGGCTTTCGCAAAAGCTCGCACCACCGACACGCATGCAGATATGGGGGTGGGCATTTGCGCCCACCATTATGTTATATATATATATATATATATATATGTATATAATTAGGTCTGATTATGAAATACATTTGTGAAATTAACATTTATTACATGCATTTCAAAACTGATGTCGCTTGTATATTGTTCGTCCAGACGAGTGGATGGCACACCGCACCGCATCATCGCGAATTATAATAATAATGTTCTACATGCGCAATTTAATGTGCGAAATGTCTATTCTGAATGTCTATATACATATGCAAGTGGGTGTGTGTGTGTGTGTGTTGTTTGTATGTATAATCATTGCACAACAAAAGCTAAACACAATTACAATGCGTGCGCACGCGTATAATTGAATCAATGCGGTTTAATTAAACGAACCGTTTCCGTAATCTTGCAATCTAATTTGATTATGTTCCAGTTATATGAGATTTTGGTATGCTCACTGGTCAGGTCATGGTGTAACGATTGAATGCACCACATTAATGTTTATGATATGATGTGCATATTCAGTTAATTTAAGTTCATATTAAACTATATTTAAATATATTAAATTTAATTTACCGAATATTACACATAATTGATTAGCATCGAATTGTATACAACAATTTTAATGGTAATTGGAATACCGAGAAACTATCCAGAAATAATTGGAAATACAGAAATTCATTTAACTAAACATACAAAAATTCAAACCAATATAAAGGAAAACCAGAAACCAGACTAGAGCAATTATAACTAGATAAAAACTCCGCATTGACGCTGGCTTTTGAAAGGCAACCGGCGCCAAAGAGCGTTCATTAAAGCACGATTAGACAGTTTTAACTCTCGGCTTCCGTTCGTTTCACGCAGAAACTTTGCCATTTCAAACAAAAGCACTATTTTACAAGACACGACACGCCAAGCTAAATGTATCCTAAATTAGACGGACACACAAACGCTCATCCCCTACCACATTCACAAACCAGAGATAATTCGAGAGACGATGAGCAAAAAAAGGCGTTTCAAAAGAGCACTAACTTGAAAGTTTTCATATTTGCGATGCTCGTGGGACGGGATAGTCCGTTTTAAATTAATAATTCATTATATGTGAGAGTTTCACACAGAGGAAAAACCCCGTACCGCACGCACACACACACACACACATTTAACCGGGGAAAATGGTAATTCTGTTCACGTAAAAGCGTTTTGTTCAAAGTTAAATTAAATGTGCACGGAATAACGTCCCATTAGAGAGGTTGGCTCTGTGATACCACACAGAAGAAAATAAAAGTTTTCTTTAAAACTAATCTCGGTAGACAACGACAGTTTTTCACTTTCCTTAAGTCCCCGACACGAGCTTTCGTATATAGCGAAACGCACACATTGTCCCCAAAGAGATATATCATATTGGTGCTTTCGTGTGTGTGTATGTGTGTATACAGAAAAAATGCAGAATGTTTCTTTAGTGCAAGAAAGCTCATAAATGAAGTGGGTTGTTTTTGAAAATAATCACAGTCTGCAGTCTTTTTTCGATCACAACTAGTCACGAAAGCTTTTTGTCGTTTAATTAAATCGTGCTTAACCATATTAACCATTGATTAATGCAGATTGCTGAGCTATAAAAGTAGTTTGAATGTATGCGTGTTGAGTGTTAGTTAGCATCGATGTACAACACTGAAAACACACACACACACACTATTTGCTATTTTTTGTTAGTACACACTATTCATGTATATAGAAAACAGTTTATATGTAAAAATTCTGAGGCGCATGCAAGCGGGTATAGTTATGTACGAGCGACTGTACCTGCGGGCTCACCTGAAACTGCTGCATGGGATACGCTACCACCCCGGTGGCCTGTGGCAATGCACTGCCCACTCCCTGTGCAATCTGCTGAGCTGCGGGTATTTGGGCTTGAGCTGGAACACCTTGCCAAGCGCCCGGTATTTGTACGCCCATTCTGTTGAAAAATACACAATTAGCTATATATATACATTGAATATTTGCGTCATGGAGAAAAACTCTGACTTTTTACAAAAACACCATTTAAAATAGTCAGAAATGTCTATTTTGCAATTCTCAATATGCTTAAGTATATATTTTGTTCTATGATTTTCTAATATTACTCACCCCATGTAGCCCTGTTGGTAGCCGGCAAACTGGCCGTACGTGTAGCCCTGCATGCCCTGCAGGAATTGACCTTGAAGTGGTGCAGCCGGTGCTGGAGCAGCCGGGTATGATGGAGCTGGTGGGTACCAATAGCCTGCGACCTGTTGACCGTACGCTGTTCCGAATGGAAAACCGGCCTGGCTGAGTGCCTGACTAGCAATTGATGGTGCATTATTTGGATCACCGCTCTCCTTGCCCCACGAACACTTGACCGGCTGTGCGTTAATCTCAGAATTGTGAATGGCTACAATGGCATGCGTCGCTGCTTCCTTAGTAGAGAATCTAAACACAAACATACAAATTTAAAATCATCTAAAGTTCATTTCATCAAAAGATCCGCTCAAATACATACCTAACAAAGGCGTAGCCCTTATCCTTGAACACTCTGATTTCCTGAATAGTGCCGAAAGGTGAAAACGTTTTCTGTAATATCTCCTCGGTGAGGGCACCGGACAAAGCACCATTCACTCCGCCACAATACACAGTGCAATTTGTGGGACTACTCTGGTTGTACACCTCGTCGAAGGTCAGCGGCTTCGAGTTGACTGTAAAATGGAACCGAAAAAACCGGAAGCATTATAAACGGGAAGTTTACGACGGAAATATTATATGTGTATTTTGTATGTGTGTGTGTGTGTGTATTTCTGTGTATCTGAGGGTATTTCTATAGTTATATATACAATATATGTTTGTTGATGCGCATCAACAAGTTTGCATTGAAACTGATTTTTATATGAGAGAGATTTTGGCAAAATTGGACATAATATTTCGGAGAATGGCTTGGAATATTTAGTTACCCTATATTTGTTATTCTGACCCGACATTTGAGATTTGTATAGGGATTTATTTGTATTCACTTAATATAATATACTATATATAAGGGTGCTGTATATTTAGGTTGATAATGTTTTATTCATGCTCTTACATAATGTGGTAAACGTTAACATAAAAGTTTAACATTTAATTTCATGTGATTTTAATTTACTTTTGCTTTTGGATACATCAATTAAAAAACATTTAAATCCAACTATTTTACAGATTCCATAAAGTTTTTATATTTTACTTTATGCACCCCCACCATCGACATATTACTGCAAAAGTCCAGAATAACATCCTGAACTTTCGGTAACAAAATTACGCTCACACGCAAGCAACGCAAAAATCTTTTTCCTTGCATTTTGCTTTAAAAAAAAGAAAAAGCTCACACACAGAATTTGTGCAATTAGAAAACCAATTATCGATTGCACACACACGCGTACACATTGCGCACACACACACACACCAGTACGCTCACACAAATACACAAAACAACAAAATATACGGACAAGAAGTTCGTAATTAACTTTCAACAAGAATTATTTGCGAAACTTTTGAATTGGGATGTGAAGACGTCCGAGAGCTATGTATAGGACGTATATTCGAAGCGATTTGTGCAGCCATTTCTGATGGCTGTAGAATGAGGTGCTAATTAGTAGTGTTTTCTAAATTGATCGTTTGGAAAATATGAAAAGCATGTTGAATTGACAATATTTGTTCAATTAGTCAAACTAATTGATGTCTAACGAAGTCATAATTGTCAAAGCTTAGTTTTTCAATGAGCTTAATTTGTTTTGGTTGAATTTCTGGTTGCGAACTGCATTTTAGTTACAGTTACAAGCACATTTTATTGTGCAATAATTATTATTAATTACTGAGAAATATGATTTAAACGTGACACAGTAATAGCTCTTAATTTGAACAAAATATGTGAGCACCGTTCCATCAAACATTTAAAGAAAAGTGAGAGCTATAAAAAAGCGAACATCACAGGAACTAAAAATCTTGAAGGAACAAAAACGAAACGAGAGATTCGTATTTTCTATATTGGTAAACAAACGAACATAATTTTTTTCCGAAGAGAACAGTGTATCAAAACTGTAAGCCGCCGAAAAAGTTGGCCAATTCGGCGGCCGCTGATAAATAGTGTTAGCCATAATTAAGATAAGATTAACGTAGAAATCAAATATTTGGCCTATAATTGATCAAAGTGAAAATCTAGGAGAACATTCTAAATTCGTGGCACCAAATTTTGAAGGCTACCTCTTCTCTCCTACAATTTCCACAAAAAAAGCTTTTGGTAAAATATTCTCCACAACTTTAAATATAGATATTTGTTTTTGATCAAATCGTGAAAACAATGGAACTATGCCTCTAAATCCAACTTGAACTTCGGAGTTGCACCCTTTGTTATTTTGACAATAAAACACACAAAAATATTTGAGTTAAATAAACCCTTTAAGGGTTAGAGGGTGTCAAAGTTTGGCGAAAATACACTTTAGGAATTACGAGATTCGGCACCAACCAACCCCATCCCCTTTTAGCCCTTGACCGTCCGACCCAAAATATGAATATTTTATTGAGGGAAAATACTACGTTTAGTGTTATCAGAGGCTCAAGTTTATCCAAAATTATAGAAAAAAGTTATTTATTGGAAGTAGAGGGGGTTATGGTATATCAATCGATAGTTAATTTAAATATCTATCACATAAAAATGCGCGACCTTTTTGATCATATCTTCCTGAAGTTTTGTCAAATTTAATCTTTGTTTGTTTTTTGTGATGGTATTTAAATTAGCTATCGATTGATATAGTCCTGCTTTTAAACTTAAAATTGGCTTTTAAAGTTTTTTTTTTATAATAAGTTGATGCCACTCTTAAAGTGTTTATTTTTCCCAATTTTTTTGAGAGAGAATAAAAGCTTCAAAAGTCATGTCCTCTTGACTATCGTGTGTGGAACATCTTTCATGCCAAGGGGCCGCAGTATTACGTTTTATGTGTTTCTAGTAACTCTTGGAAATATCTTGTTGTATTCTAAGCTTTTTCTTGTTCTCTGATGTTGGGATTGTTCTATCTAGAGTGCCGCAGGCAGGATAGTATTGGGCAATGGACAGGAGTAACGACCTCACGCAGCCGATCATTCGGAGATGTTACTGGGCAATGCACATTGCGTCTGCTATCCCAGCAATGTTTAGATGAGGAGTAATGCCCTCACGAAAACATCCGATCGTTCGGGGTAGGCCCGTATAACCCTAGGTCGAGTACAGTCTCGGCTGAAACGGTTCACCTAGCCGTAAATAGGTACCGCGGGGATGGGGAGCAAGCAACTTGTTGTTTGTCTCGGGAAATTTCAGCAGAGTTAAGTGGTCCCTTTTTACTGCCACACTTAATTTTCTGGGCAATTGGGGAATCGGGACACAATGCACGGACTAGCTATGGTAAATCGTTCAACAATGATAAAGTTTGGTTATGTTCCCCAACAAAAAGGCACATACGAAATTCAGCAGTATTTTCTTGTGTATTCTGTAGCACCTCTGGTGTATAGAGTTGTTGTTGTGATGTCTTATATGCGTTAAGACACCACTTACATGTTCCTCACTGTCAGGGCGGCCTAAATATTATGTTTAAATTAATAAAAGAGATTTAATTATTATAACTAAAAAGCATTACATAAGGAAGCAGCCGCACAAGCTAAAATGTATTACAAATAAAAACGACGAAGAAGAAGCAGAACCTCTATAGTCTACACCAGTGATATCTTCTACTGTTTTCTCAATAAATTGAACAATACAAATTAAATACAATTACTATAAAAATAATTTAAAATAGTACTTACTAGTTTTAATAATAGTCCATTTTAATAGTGAGTTGCTGGAATATGTCACAACGTATAATATTTAATTCTATATATGTTTGCACTTGATTACAGGTATCATTATTATACACATAATTCGCGTAAAAGAAATAAAAACGAACGAAGAACATAGCAAAACGCAATGAAATATTAACTTGGCAAAAATAAAATACCATCGGACAATACATGTTCTGTTTGTTATTGTTATTTTTATAATTAGGTCTCCTTTATTATTCAATGTACATTTTTTATGTCAAGTTTCCCTAAAATAAAATCACAAATTATTCAGATATTTTTTGTACTAACTTGAAGCAAATTGCAAAAACAGAAATATAAAATTTGATACAATTGTACTGGTTGAAGCAACACTGCCACTTTCTGTCTGCGGCGATCTGTTTATATAGTAAAGTAGCGGTACTTTGTCGAGTTGCTCTAATGTGTTGTGTGCTTTGTGTGTTTTTGTATTTTGTGCCTGTAATATTTATGAACTGTCTAAAAATATTATTTATGGACTCAATGAGGTTGGACTGATATTTCTATTGATGATTTATAAATGCATTCATTTTCGCATTCGAGAAAGTCTATTTACTACTTTTCTCTTTTGTCAAATTTCGTTCAAATTCAAGTGTTTTTAGGAACGGTAAATTACAATAACAAAAGCATTTTATGGAATAAGCTGTAAGAGTTTTGGCCGACAGAGGTATACTTAAATATTAAATATCGATAAGTATACAAAACTAAATAGATTTGCAACTGTTTTTTTCTCTTTTTTTCTTATAAATTCGGCAGCTAATACAATTTTTTACAGAAATTCAGCTTTAAAATGGGATGTCATTTATTGTCCCAGATTGTAACCTTTACGGTTTTATGTCTCATCACCACATCCGTTGAGGTAAGCGCGCTGACATTTATCCGTAAACAAATCCAATAACATATTCCCTATTTAGGCAACACAAAAACGAAGTATCGAACTGTCGGCTGCTCATCAATTAATTTCCGACGTTCGTCTGTCCAGTGACATCAAGCCGCTCAGCTATATTGTCGATCTGAGACCATGTCTTGAGAACTCTACTTTTGTCGGTGTAGTTCGCATTAACATATCCTGGGCGGAACAATCAAATGTGATTGCGTTGCACTCACATTTTGATATGGTCATAAATTTGGCGGACATTCAGTTGCGTCAGTTGGCCATCGGCGATAAGTATGTGTTATTTGTTAATGGTCAAGTGGTAATTATATTGTTTGAAATATTTTGTTAATTTAGTAAGGATGTTCAAGAATCATCTGCACTTGTTGAGGTAAAGCGCGCTAGTCGCATGCCAAAGAAGCCAATCTATCAGATCCACCTGAAGGAACCCCAAAAGAAGGGCAGCTTGTGTGAGCTAACCATTGCTTTCAGTAGTACGATATGGGAAAATGCTGAAGGACTGTTCAAGGGAAACTATTTGGATTCAAGTGGCGAGAAAAGGTAAACACTTCCAATTCGATTAGAAGGTTTACTTTAATATTGCGAAATCTTGAAGATATTATCTGGCCACTCATATGCGACCGAATAACGCGAGACGAGTGTTTCCATGCTTTGACGAGCCAGGATACAAGGTTCCATTCACAGTTAGTATTTCTCGTCCAAAAACACACCATACACTCTTCAATATGCCGGTGAATTTCACAACGGAATGGTAAAGTTCTCTTCTATTCATTTATTTCTGGAATTTAGTTCATATAATTTTGTTTTCTTTTTTCTGCACAGCGATGATTCGGAATATGTTGTAGATCAATTCGAACAGACGCCTCCAATGTCAACGTTTGCCTTTGGATTTGTTACGTCACAGTTGATTAAAGTTAATGTAACTTCTCCAACGCCTCTGCTGAAACCAGTTATAACAATTTGGGCCCGAAAGGACTTTTGCGGAGATTTAACGGTAGGTGCTTTATTAAACTCGTAATGACACATTGTATCATTCTTTGGTATAGGATCTCTATGAAAAAGTTGTTGTCACACTTGGTTCATTGCGCAAGTACTGGAACGTAGACTATCCTCTGAAAAAGTTGGACATTGTGGCACTACCAGGATTCTCGTCTATTAAGCCAGTAGACAATTGGGGATTGGTTGTTTTCAAGTAAATGCATTTTTTTTGAGTATGTAAAGAACATTAAAAAACAGATTTTTTGTTTAACAGGGAAAGTGATTTGTCCAATCAGGGTTATTATTTGTTGGCACAAGAACTGGTGTATCAATGGTTGGGCTCATGGGTGACGCCATTCTGGTGGAACGATGCCCATGTGAACAAGGCTATTGCTGGTTTTCTGGCCGCCTCAACGACTCTAGAGGTTTGCCAACTTATAAATTAAAGGTTTTTATTCTACAATGTTTAACCTTTTCTGCTAGATCGACAACGGTAAGGAATTTGACGGAAAATGGCCAATGACGACGTTGTACTCGATCTACTATGAGTTCAGCAAACGTTATCCCCACTCACGTATTACAGGATTAAAACAGGAGACGACCTGCACTAAAACAGAACTCGTTCTAAGAATGTTAAACTACACGATTGGTGCAAAAACATTCCAGAAGGGCTTACGACGATTCTTTGCTGATGGGTTGAGTCAAACGATATGCATTGATTTTTGTTTTAAATCTAACAATATAAATTTTTTCTACAGAGAAAGTGGCACGTTCCAGGGTGACGATGTCTGGGACTCCCTCACACAACAGGCGCACGATGACAAAAGCATTGCCGAAGACATGACAGTCAACGAGATCGCTACCTCATGGATTACCAAAGATCGTCTGCCCGTTGTGACGATCACACGAAACTATGCTGAAAAATCAGCATTGGCCTCGCAAAAAGTCTATTTACGCGAGAGACCACATGATGTGCCCGAACAGGATAAAATGCTGTGGTGGATACCACTGGTACTGGTCACACAGGATCATTTGAGTTTTGTCAATGCTACACCGTATACATGGTTGAAGAAGACACGTGATGTAACACTAAAGAATATGCCAGCTGCCGATAAGTTTATTATTGTAAATCCCGAGGAGATTGGACCGTTTCCGGTGAACTATGACACAACGAACTGGAATTTGCTGGCCGATTATTTGCAAACGGATAAGGGACGCAAGTCGATTCCGACGTACACGAGGTAATTTTGAATAGTTATTCTTTTATAGAAAGCTTTTCTGACCATATCTATAGATTTCTAAAGTAAATGACTTCTTGGAAAACTTTTCTGTAGAACATGCATTCACAACCTTTTCTGACTAAACTTCTGGTCAGATCTGCTATAGAAAATGACTTCGGGTCAGTACTACTATAGAAAATGACTTCTGATCAGTTCTACTAAAAAAATGAATTCTGGTCAGTTTTGCTATAGAAAATGACTTCTGGTCAGATCTGCTATAGAAAATGACGTCTGGTCAGTTCTACTATAGAAAATTACTTCTGGTCAGTTCTGCTATAGAAAATGACTTCTAATCAGTTCTACTATAAAAAATGAATTCTGGTCAGTTTTGCTATAGAAAATGACTTCTGGTCAGATCTGCTTTAGAAAATGACTTCTGGTCAGTTCTGCTATAGAAAATGACTTCTGGTCAGTTCTACTATAGAAAATGAATTCTGGTCATTTCTGCCTTAGAAAATGATTTCTGGTCAGATCTGCTTTAGAAAATGACTTCTGGTCAGTTCTGCTATAGAAAATGACTTCTGGTCAGTTCTGCTATAGAAAATGACTTCTGGTCATTTCTACTATAGAAAATGACTTCTGGTCAGTCCTACTATAGAAAATTAATTCTGGTCAGTTTTGCTATAGAAAATGACTTCTGGTCAGTTCTACTAAAGAAAATGAATTCTGGTCATTTCTACTATAAAAAATGAATTCTGGTCAGTTCTGCTATAGAAAATGATTTCTGGTCAGATCTGCTATAGAAAATGACTACTGGTCAGTATAGACTACTGGTCAGTATAGAAAATGATTTCTGGTCAGATCTGCTATAGAAACTGAATTCTGGTCAGTTCTGCTATAGAAAATGACTTCTGAAAAAAAATAATTCTGGTCAGTTTTGCTATAGAAAATGACTTCTGGTCAGATCTGCTATAGAAAATGATTTCTGGTCAGATCTGCTATAGAAAATGACTTCTGGTCAGTTCTGCTATAGAAAATGACTTCTGGTAAGTTTTGCTATAGAAAATGACTTCTGGTCAGTTCTACTATAGAAAATGAGTACTGGTCAATTTTTCTATATCAAATTACAGAACAGTTTATAAAAATTACAATTAAAAAGTTTTTTATGACGTTTATAATATTTCATTGACATCTCCTCATTTTATTTCCAAAAGAGCTAAACTCCTTCACGACGCCTGGAATCTTGCCTACGCTGGTGACTTAAGTTTCGCAACCGCCTTCAACATGACCCTGTTCATGAAATTCGAACGAGAACATCTTGTCTGGAATCCCGTTTTTACGCTTATCGATCACATTGGAAGTCACATTGACATGTCATCCGTGCACAAAAAGTTTGAGGTACATATTTTAGATGATTCCGCTAAATTTACTTCAAAACTATATTTTGTTGATTATTTTATAGACTTATGTTCGAATTCTGCTGACACCTCTGTACGAGGAACTTGGACCATTTGCACAGGAAAACGAAGCAAAGTGGAAGGATAATCTTCGTACTCTGGCCCGTCTGTTTTTGTGTCGTGCCGGCTATCGTCCATGCATCGAGGAAGCACAGACCTCCTATCGCAAATGGATGGAAAGTGAAAATCCCGATGATGGAAATCCGTGAGCAAATCATATATAACCTTTCCAAATTTTAGATTCTTATATTATGAAATGTATTTCAAAGCGTTCCAAATCAGTATATCTGTCCTGTATTCAAGTGGGGCACACAAGAGGAATGGGAGTTTGGACTGCAGCGTATCATTAATTTCCCAGCCTCGAGGAAACAGAGCGAACGTACATATCTACTGAAGTGTCTTGTTGGTTGTCCAATGCAAACGGCCAAGATCGAGCGTCTGCTGAACATTACGATACTCGAGGAAAATGGCAATTTCACAGAGAATGATATTTTCTTGGAGTTTAACATGCTGTCCAGTGGATCGAGTGGCTATATCTCATTGTTCAATTTCCTGTCAGATAATTGGGATGGTATTCGACATAGGTAAGATAGACGACTCAGTGGAGGCAAACTTCTACTGATTTTTTTCATATATATAGGTTTGAAAACAAAACAAACCTATGGGACAATCTCATCGGTTCAGCAACGGGTGTATTTACAACACAGGAAGGATACGACATGGTCTCCGAACTGTATGTCCAGCGACAAGGAGAATTTGGCAGTGCCGAGCATATTATTGAAAAATCATTGCGTAACATCAAGGAGGAGACAAAGTGGAGTGATGCCAATCTGCCGGTCATCGAGAAATGGCTTGATGACTATCTGAAGACGGCCAACACGGCCGACAATAAGTTCTTAGGATAGTTTCACAGGAGAGATACAGAAAATATTGTAGTTTATTATATAGGAAGTGATTTGAATGTGTGCTGGGGCTATAATTCAGCGTAAATAGTTTGTATTTAATTTATAATTAATATTTGAATTATTTTATCTATACCAAACAAAAATCAATAAAACAGCGATATCAATTGTCAATTTTTATTTGGAATTCAGTGTTTTTGTGAGTATTGTTAGTAAACTGCAATGAGACTGACTACAACATTTCTATAAGTATTAGGTAATAAATTGTTAGAAGGTAGAATGGTCCAGATCAATATTCATCGCCTTCGGCAAGTTCCTCAGTAGAATCGTTACCGACCTCCTCGTAGTCCTTCTCCAAAGCAGCCAAATCCTCACGTGCCTCAGAGAATTCACCTTCCTCCATACCCTCACCGACGTACCAGTGCACGAATGCACGCTTGGCATACATCAGATCGAATTTATGATCAAGTCGTGCCCAGGCCTCAGCAATGGCGGTCGTATTGGACAACATGCAAACGGCACGCTGTACCTTGGCCAAATCACCACCCGGCACCACTGTGGGTGGCTGATAGTTGATGCCAACCTTGAATCCAGTTGGGCACCAGTCAACGAACTGAATTGAGCGCTTTGTCTTGATGGTAGCAATGGCAGCGTTTACGTCCTTTGGTACAACGTCTCCTCTGCGATAGGTTTTAATTATTAAATAATTTAAACAATGGATAGTTAGTAATTATTACCTGTAGAGCATACAGCAGGCCATATACTTGCCGTGACGTGGATCACACTTGACCATCTGGTTGGCTGGCTCAAAACAGGCATTTGTGATATCGGCTACGGTGAGCTGTTCATGATAGGCCTTCTCAGCCGAAATAACAGGAGCATAGGTTGCCAATGGGAAATGGATCCTAGGATATGGTACCAAATTTGTTTGGAACTCTGTTAGATCCACATTAAGGGCACCGTCGAAACGTAGTGAAGCAGTTATTGAGGACACGATCTGACCAATCAGTCGGTTCAAATTTGTGTACGATGGACGATCGATGTCAAGGTTTCGACGGCAGATGTCGTAGATTGCCTCATTATCGACCATGAACGCACAGTCAGAGTGCTCGAGCGTTGTGTGGGTGGTCAAAATAGAATTGTACGGTTCGACAACAGCTGTGGAGACCTATATGGAAATACATGCAGGTCAATTACTTTACAAAAAGGTACGTATTGTGAAATTATAGATAACATTATATAAAAATCCACTTAAACATTTTAATAGGGGGCAATAGAAATCAATACTGAATATTACATGAGCCACGTATGAAGAAAAATGTTTATACATCCCTAGCAGGTTAAGTGTGTGCGTGTGAGGTACAAACACCTGTTATCTGTGTTTTTTTTTAGATTCCAAGTAGGTCAACGTTTAAAAAGAAACTATTTCTAACACGCAAACCGAGATTTTGAACATTAAGAATATATTATTACCTGTGGAGCTGGATAGATTGAAAACTCCAGTTTAGACTTCTTGCCATAGTCCACGGAGAGACGCTCCATTAAAAGCGATGTGAAACCACTGCCGGTACCACCACCGAACGAATGGAACACCAGAAATCCTTGAAGACCTGTACACTGGTCGGCCAGCTTGCGAATCCGATCGAGTACAACGTCCACGATCTCCTTGCCGATGGTGTAATGACCACGAGCATAGTTATTGGCAGCGTCCTCCTTACCGGTAATCAACTGTTCTGGATGAAACAGCTGGCGATAGGTTCCAGTACGTACCTCATCTTAAAAATCAGAAGATTGCCAATTTGAATATTTGTATCATAGCCAATTCGAAATCACACTCAGAAAAACAACAAAACTCGATTGTATTACATTTATATAATATAATCTGAATCAAAGAGCATTCACTTCAAGCGCATTCCGAATGTCTGGCACATACCGACAACAGTTGGCTCCAAATCCACAAATACCGCTCGTGGCACATGTTTGCCGGCACCTGTTTCACTAAAGAACGTATTGAACGAGTCATCTCCTCCCCCAATAGTCTTGTCTGATGGCATCTAAATCATAAAATCGTTTTCTTATATAGTTTATAATAAGCTAAGCGTTATGTCTTCTGTACCTGTCCATCAGGCTGAATTCCATGCTCCAGGCAGTACAGCTCCCAGCAAGCGTTGCCAATTTGTACGCCGGCCTGTCCGATATGTACTGAAATGCATTCCCTCTGTAAAATGAAATAATGATAATAATGTTAAAAGGCAATTAGCTTATTTAAATCATCTTGAGTTACTAATCGTATGCATTTTTACTATATACTCGTAACTATAACGTATTTATAGACCCAGCGTATACATAAGAAATGCGCACAGACATGTTTTTGTTGTTGTGCTCTTGTCTGGAATAATTAAAGCTTTTTTTTAAATGTATATTGTGATGCATGCATTGCAATCGAGATGAATTCGAATATATAGAGACACACTCGAGACGACTTTAAGTGTATGTAATTTCTTTGAATTAAACTCGGAATTAAAGGAATGAGTGTTTATGGTTTTATTTTTAGATTTGCGTTTTAATTTATGGATAATAAATCAGTGGAATTAATTGGTATGTATGATATAAATTGTGTAGAAATGATGATTATCCCACAAGCTGCCTTATAATTTTCTCCAAAAGTTTTCCATATTTTTTTCTCCTTAATAAAACCAGATTTTCATAAATTGTTTGCATTCACCTCGATTCTGATTTAGAGTTAAGACAGCTGTGTCGCCGAGACGCCAACATTTTGTTTTATTTAATACGCCGACCATTTAGGAAATTTGTTGAATTTTGTACAATTGTATAATAAAAAATAAAATAAATATTTTAGAATACCTAAACATTATTATTCTCGTATTTTGTATATACATTGTAAAATTATAGCAAACATTAAAATATATCCATCATTCCGGCATCAAGACTCTGCGAAAGTGTCTACGAGATTTTATTTTTGACAAAATTCGATCTTATTCATCAACAGACTTTCCTTCAAGAGTGATACAATCAGTCCAACGCCGCTCTAGTATTTCGACACCTTTTTTGTAAAACGATTTGTCTTTGTCAGCGATCACCTCTTCATTCGAGCCAAATTTCTTTCCGGCGAGAATTTTTTTCAGGTCTGCGAACAGGTAGTAGTCGCTGGGGGCCAAATCTGGAAAATACGGTGGGTGCGGAAGCAATGCTCAATTCGTGCAATTTGGCCATCGTTGCGATCGACTTGTGACACGGTGCATTGTCTTCATGTGTGGCCGTTTTTTTGAAATTTCTTCCTTCAAACGCACTAATAATGCCATGTAGTATTCGCTGTTGATT
>JANSTU010050335.1:0-21690 GCA_027564075.1 Bolitophila hybrida
ATACACTTATTGTTCTATACAGGGTGCGTGTGTATATGTTAATTGATGGCATTAATGTTCCGTTATTCCAAATCAATTATGGGAGTGATTGTTGTTCAAGAGCAACTATATTTCTGTGGCACAAACGATTTCAAGACGGACGGAAATATTTATTAGATCGTATATATTTTATAATTTTTGTCTGATTCCAGTAGATCAGGTTCCAGGATCTGTTATACTAAATAAATATTACAGAATTAGGTTGTTAATAGCAAAAATTTAAATTACTACATTCGAGTTTATACACTTTGGTCTGCCGGGAACCGAACCAGATAGCCTCCTGATAACGAAGCCATGCCTGTGCCTGGTTGTATCGTACACATAGACTAATTGAATTAATGCACTCAATTCCTACATGAGTTCAAACTGAAATATAGTGTAATACAAAAAATAGTTACTGTAACCACTTAAATAAAACTATATTCACTGTCCAACCGTATCCTAGGGGACATTATATACATACATAAGTTTTTTTTCAGATTCGTTTTTAGATTTACTTTATCATCAAAAGAAATCCTATTAAAGATGCACGGCGATTTAATCTGAAAATGTGCCCGTGAGACGTACATGCAATAAAAAAATGTACATCTTCCTTTACTATTTTAATTTCTAAAGGATTTCTACTTAATCGTAAAATGTGCGTAAACGGATCAAGATCAGTGCGTTGTAGTTTAATGCTCTGTCCATCTGATTCCCGAACATTCACGTACACACGCGCTAGTTTGTTTGCCGGATTGCTGGAACACATAGTACACACAATTATTGTACCCATAAAACATACACCATAAAAGTATGAAATTCAGGCTTGAGTTTTATATTTTTTATGTATAATATAGTGTACATCTTGTAACGGTCAACCAACACGCTGTTAAGTACCGCAGCATGTCGGCTTCCGTTATTATATAAAAATTTGTCGTTCGTGCATCGCGTCATCTTATCACCGAAAAGAAATACGCATAAAAAGTCACACACACGAGCATTGTACGCACATAAAAAGAACATATTCATTCTGGGGAAAAAGGGTCATTAAATTCGCGTCTTGAACCGCGTGCAGCAGCGCAGACGAGAAACGGTGAGACTGGTCCCGCGCGAGCGCACATTTCCATAAAACCGGACCAATTTAAGACGCGCTTTTCGGAAAAAAGACAATCTTAGCAATATTATGTTTGTGGAAGCCGCACATAAACATACACAGGTAAATGCACTCTATGGGATTTTATGACGGCGCACATGTACGCTCGTATATATTCCAGTACTCGAAAATTATATAAATTTAATGACAATGCCAAACAAAAGAAAAATTCCGGAGTCGGCACATTATTTGATGATGTTTTTTGTGTTATTTTAGCCAGTGCGTGTAATAAGAAACCGACTTTTACACCTGGTTAATGTACATATAGTATATATATTAAAATGTCAGGTAGACCACATTATTTATTTGCATGTGATGTACAATACCATAATTATATATTCTATAGTTATATATATATATACAATTATGCATTATAGAGAATATGATACCTTTTTTTATGACAGAGATCTGTTATGCATTGTCCGAGGGTTATTGACATTTATAGTTTTGTTTAGAATTTGCAGGTAGGTCATTGCTCCAGTGTTTTTTGCTCTGGTCTGCTCACCGCGAATTAATCAGCTTTTGCACAATTTATAATCTATAAAAAGAGCAAAAACCAAAATTGTTGTTTAGTTAATTATGTTTTTATTCAGTTTAATACGTCCTTGAGGAGAATTTACACTTTTTGTAGAAAGTTTTATATTTTTTTCTATTTTGACTCACCATACAGTTACAGAGGCTAAATTCATATTTATATACAATTAAAACAAAATCCAAGAAAATCTCATAGTCATGAGCTCGCACAGAAATGTCGTAATCGAATTGCAAATTAACTGAGCACTGTCTTATAATAATTGCATGTGTGTGTGTGTGTATGTGTCAATATACAAAAAAATCTGAGAAAACTAAGTAGAGCTGCACTCACAAGCTTCTTGAGTGTTTGTATGAGAAAAGCTTTACTGCGCACCAGCGGGAATATACTCAAACTCATGTACTTAGATTGTGTGATTTTCGAGTACCGAGCCGAATTATATCACAATGAAGGCATGAGATCTTGTATTATATTAGTTAACGTAATTTATACAGACAAAAGTTAAAATCTACGCTTTAAGTGCGTTTTTGATGCGTGACTTTTGTTACATATATTTTTATTTAGTGCCTGCGTGTAGAAAAGATTGAAAGTAAATAAATTATAGTCTTGAGTTGTTTTTACATAAATTATTTTATGATTTTTTTGGAGAAGCTTTGGAATTTTTTTTTTGCTCGACTTAGAGTCATTAATTCATTAATTAGAGTCATTACAGATCAAGCTATCATCAATCGTTTATTTCAGGATATTAATTCACAAACGCCCAACAAATACACTATGTGGAAGGGCTCATCGATTTATCGACAAATCCAATCGATTTTTTTATTTTCGAATCTTTCAAATTTTTAAATTTGTTGTTTAGGTTTTTCTAAATTATTATTATTATTTAATTATTTCTAAAAACACCGATGATTCTTTCGGATTATTTATAATTTTTAAAACAGTGATGATTCAATTGAATAAATTTTGTATATTTTTAGGTTAGTTATTTCAATATAATTTAAAAACACACATTTTAGAATTCTCTTTTTTTTTAAATATCTTTTTTTGATTTTATATATTCAAAAATCGAATAAGTAGTGAAGAAGTAAATTACACCGCTTTAATATATTATATTGAATAAAATCTTTCTATTTTATCGATATTTTGGTTATATTTAATTAACTTCGATTTAACGGTATTTTCAATTTTATAAAAAAGAAAATATCGAAATGTGTATATTAAAACTGTTCAACTTTACATTTGTTTCGATTTTTAAGTTATATATATAATTTATATTAAAAATTGAATAAAAAAATCTTTAATTTGTTTCGATTTTTTGAAAATATCAAACACCGGGTTATATATTGAATATACACTTTAATCTATCGTTTGATTTTTAGGTTATATGTTTTTTTTATTATTTAATATTCGATTTTTAAAGTTCTGATTTGCATATGGAACTTTTGGTTAATATAATATAAAAGCAAGCATTTTTGAATTTCCTTTTTTTCTAGTTTGATATATTTTATTTTTTATAATATTAAAAAAAATATTATTTCAGTGAATAGTGGTTTAACTTATCAGTAAGATATCCTGAAGGTATACTGATGATTTTAAGCACTATTCGCCTAAATATTATCTGGATCATATAAGAAAAAAGCGGCTCGAATAGAAAGAGAGTTTGAGTTGTAATAGCTATATTATAGATATAAAAAAACGATTTTTTAAAATTAGAATTTAGCTCGAAATTAGTTCGAAAAGAACTCTATTTCTTTATATTTCTCGAAAACAGTATTTTATAATATCTATCATCAAAATTTACTCGAAATCAGCTCTATTTTAACTAAATTATAGTAGTTATATACATATTTCAAAATATATTAAAAAACAAAATAAAGTAGTAAAATAGGTTTTAAAATGTTTTTATTATTAAAAAATATATTTAATTAAATTTAGTATTTTGGCAGCGACAGGTAGTCCATCAATATTAGAGCATTATTGTTCTTTTTACCCTTACTTACAAAAATGTAAGTCCAGGTAAATAAATTCATGGATATAAACTAATATAAACTAATAATAAATTTCAGCCCATAAAAATAGTTATCTGCAATAATCGTGAAATTCAATGATTCTTAAAGTAATTGAAATTGTACTTACCATAGCCTCTATATAATTTAATATTATATTTGGGATCGGCTTTATACCTAAAATTGAAAAAAAACATCAGCATGAATTAGTTAATTTAAATATATTTTAATTACAACATTAATTTTTATATTAATATTTGTATAAATAAAAACAATATTATTATGTATTTTACTGTAAACCTGTCAGACATTTTTTGAATCTAACATTTATACGGAGTAGCTCTCCGTACAAGAGAATAATTGTGAATAATTGCACAGTGAGCTATTAGTACGGGTGACAGGAATTCTCGTTGTCGTTTTCAGATAAACACTGGCACTGCAGCTCACTATGTAAACTTTTTAAATTACAACTTTAAACTATTTTAATGGACTTAATATTTATTTATCGTCTCGAATTGTATTAGATAAATACAATTCGACTGATTCTGTTTGCGCTCCAAATATGCTCAAAATTCAGATTTCTCTGTTGTACGCGAAGTATAGATTCCATCTATGACTTTTTGCAATTCATCAAAAGTCCAGTTTTGATGTTGCCAGGTCCATAGAATATTATTATATTATATTATATTCACATTTTACTACAAGTTTGAATCCTAGTCCTCTTGTACTGGCAGTTTTAAATTTAATATTTCCGTCAGATGTTTTGCAGATTGCACATCACTAAATTCGAAACAGCATTTTCTTCCCAGATGTACACAAAGTTTTACCTGATGATTCGGCAAGTTTCGGTTTAAAAACATGCATTCTTCTTTTTGGTCGGGATATCCGGAAATCTTCTTCGCTTCTCGATCTTCGCGAACATTTTCTTGGATCCATAATAAATACAAACTGCAATAATATAAAATAAAAACTGTATAAACAGTAAAAGGCGGAAATACACACGCCACGAGTTGTCGAATGTTTGAACTAAACTGGCAAATTTAAACCATAAACGGCTTCGAAAATTAGAATCTGGATATTCTTCATTCTTATAAATGACATAAATACGAGTTAAAAGCAAGGTATACGATCTTTTTCGAAGGACAATGGATAGAAAACGGAGAGAGAGCAGAGTGCAGCAGGATTTTACACATAATGTGAAGGCTGTTTTTGACGGATGGGTATCTCTCAAGTGTTTTGTTTAGTCTAGATGATGCGTGGACTCCATCCACATCGTCACTGTTCCGATCTTAATTAAAAACAGGAATAAACAATTATAATTTGTATATTCCAGATTCGAATAAAAAATTCAACTTTCCTAATCCTTCATTTTGTGCACAAAATATATACCTACACACAATATTTAAAATATAATCAAAACTATATTAGTCATACATCTCAACAAATCTATTTTAACAATCTAAATAATTATACAATCTAACACTTAAATCGTTTAACTCAAAATCTATCGTACATATCTGACAGCATCATCGCCTAAGTCTAATTTAAGTCATGCATCTGTTATACTAAATAAATCAGCACAACTCAGAGCTCCATTTTGATCCTCATTTGGAAGAATATCTGGTTGATACGATCACAGAGACACGACCACATATAAAATAAAGTTTCAACATATATACGCAAAAGCTTTTGATCGAGAATCGATCGATATTCGTCGTCTATATCCACTATTTGCATCTACAATAATATATACATATATATGTTATATATATATATACAAATGAATGCGCATAAAAGACAAATATTTTATATACTATATATACGAAAAATACATCTTCGCATATTAATGTGTAAGTAAATACATAAGAACATACAAATACACATAAACTAAAAAACGCACACACTTACAGATATCCGCAGCAGACACAAAGTATAAAGACTCCACGCGACTCTATAATTCAAGCAACTAAAGAAATGATCACGTCGCGACCTCATTTCCAGCGGCTCAAAGTGAAAACAAAAGTGATTTCTTATATATAAATGTATACAATACACATACATTCATACATATATATGCAGCGAGCGTAGCGCGACTTCGCGTACTCTTGAGAATTAAGATGTTATATAACACGAGCGCGCAGAGATACTAATATATGCCATAGGTACATACAAAGGTATATTTATGCTGTAAATAAAAAGTAGGCATAGTTGTTGTACGAATATATAGGCATACAATTTACTCTAGTTTATACAATTTTACGCCTATTGTTGGAAGTTAAATTAACGCATAAAAAGCATAAACGCATATATAAGCGATAGTTTATTATTGTCTGTATACTATTTATATATGAAGCAGCAAGTGCTTTTCTTCGGTGCCTGTTTTAAGTCATTGTTGCTGTACGCATTGAAAAGTTCTATAGTGAATAGCTTCTCATTATAATATACTATGTATATACTACATGCGTACAGTAAGCTTTGCAGACTTACTATAGGTATTTATAAACATTAAACTTATACATATTTATAAAAAGCCAGTAGCCTGGCGCACGTAATAACAATGATTTTTGGTTTTTTGAAAAACGAAAGTTTGTGGTCTCGGTATCTTGGTGGAACGTTGATTTATGTGACCACGGAAAACGTCATTGGTTCGGTATTTGGGTTGATCAAGCGTACGCGTGCTATCATCGTCTTTATTTGGTATGCCCGATCATATACATATATATCTGTTTATTTATGTATTTTTGTATTAAATAAACATGATGATAGTTACGTCACAAACTCTATATTAAACATTATATTCGACTCATCTCTTTTTTGGTAAATCGCCCGTGCATATGTATTTTAATATATTTATGTATATTTGGGCAAACGAGTTTTATGGCGAGGTAAAGGCGCGTGAGTAAATGCACGCGTCGCAGACAGCAGAGCTTGCGAGCCATCGACGGAATTTTCTCGGCGTATAGGTCCGGGTTAATCGAATTACATTTTTGTTTTATTTTGAAGATGTTCAACGGGTTTTATGAGTTTTGTGCGTGAGCAAGCCAAGCGAAGTAATTAATTGTATTTTTGTGGCGTTGTAATCATAAGAAAACCGAATGTAACATATGAGGAATTGTTAATGGGAATATTAATTTTATTAATGCTGTTTCTAAAAATCAAAAAGACAAATTTAAAATAATATACCATAATCACCATTTATTTTAATACTTAATGAAATAGCAGCTGCCCAGAGTTGCCAAAATTTAAGAGAAATTTTGCAAATTTCGATAAATTGATATATTTTGTCAATGCGGCCTATTTTTCTTAATTTTGTTGCAACTATGTAAAATCAAAGTTAAAAATATTATGTTATTATAATGATAAATAAGAATTATGGTTGTGTTAAAATTAAAAAAAATAAATAATTATAAATACTATTGCATTTAAAAAAAATTGATATCTAAAAAAAATACGACATAATATAATTTAATATTGGATGTGAAACGCGATTCAACTTTTAAAATTTGGAGTACTTACCTATATCGCATTTTATTCAATAATGAAGTTTGGACGCACATTTTTTGTGTGTTTATAATTGTCATTTAATTTCGTATAAATTGAAATTAAATTTTAATTAAAAAAAAAATAGATACCGAATCGAATCTCTTACAATTTTATAATGGTTATTGGTTTTTAAATATTTTAACTATCAATTATTCAATTTACATACATATAAAAGTAATTCACATGGGTTCCATCAGAATTATAATTTTAATAACATTAAATTTAGTAAAAACATTATTTTTTAAACATATTATATTTGAACTTCTCCGTTACATCCTCAACCTTTCATAACTCATAATGTTCTATAGTGAATAGCTTCGCCAAATGAAACATCCTACCAGTTCTTTCGAAACTCTACTAGAAAGTCCTCAAAATACAGATTGATGAATTATGTTACCGATAAAAAACAAAGTGCTCTTCTTATTCTTTTGGCTTTCTCGAAAGCATTCGACACAATTTCTCATTCTCTCCTGTATTATAAACTTATTAAAAAATATGGATGTTGTCAAAAATCATCTAGTCAGAGCTATCAGCCGACGATAAATTATCGGTGGCGGGGCTGACCCTTCAAATTCAACCGGCAGGCGGCTAACGGATAAAAACAAAAATATTTGACCGGCTGCTGACTTCTGAAGACAGTTTTTCGAGACTTTAAGAAAGCGGAAATAGTCACCCCTCATTCTAGGGGATCGCATTTCGACCAGAATTCACAAAAATGAGTGAGACGGCGTTAAAGTTTTATCAAAAAACCGTAAAAGTCAATTTTAAGGTTTAAAGCGGGAGTATTAAAAGAGTGAATGGTATCAAAGGTATTTAAAATATGTGAAAGTGGTAAAAAAAATGAAAGGTTCATTATTAAAGTTAGGTTTTTTAAATACCTCACCATTTTAACACTCAATTTGGGATGTAGTACACTTTAGGCCGCAGGACTACATTGGATGTCGGGGGAAACCCCCAAACACTAAATATATATATATATGGTACAGAGGGTGTAGGGGGGTTATGGTAATCAATTAATAGGTAATTTAAATACTTATCACAAAAATCAAATTTAGATAAAATTTGACAACCCTTAAGGGAGATAGAATTAAAAAGATCACGATTTTTATTTGATAGATATTTACTACTACTAATGACATTTTTCTAAAATTTTGGATGAACTAAACGTTATCATTTCCCCTCATTAAAATGTTTATATTTTGGGTCAGACGGGCTAAAAGGAGATTGGATTGGTTGGTTCCGAATCTCGTTATTCCTAAAGTGAACTTTCACCAAACTTTGACACCCTCTCACCTCTCAGGATTTATATCCCCAAATATTTGTGTGTGTTTTGTTGCCAAAATAACAAAGGGTTCATCACCAAAGTTCAGCCTAAATAATTTATATCTTATTGGATATAAAAATATATAGACCAGAAAACCAATTATTTTCGTTAAAAATTAAACTGCTTCATAAAAACGTACGAACATGTTTTTATGAAGCAGTTTTTTCCCCCAATCCTCAGATATGTTAAAAGTATCAAAATTATACTTATCACAACCAAGCGTTGGCCGCCATCGTGTATTTATAGGCTTGGTTTGTTTCTATCATTATTTCCATTGTTGTCACGTTTTGTTGAATCTGGAGAATTAAATTATATAAATTTTATGTTTGTTTTACTTATTTAATACTGCTTACATTTAAACAAAAAAAAGAGGTAAATAGGCAATTTACACAATTTCTTCTTAAACACTTGTACCTATAAATGTGAAAGTTGATCATCATGGGATTTTGTCAAAAAGAGTAAATATATCGTGTAATTAACCCTTTTACCGGGAAGGCACCAGTTGTACTAAACTTTTTCAAAAACTGGCACAACTTTGAAATTGGTTGAATAGCTGTCACCTGGACTTACATTTTCAGTAGCAGGTGAACCTTCATATTTTACCAAATGCTATAAGCTAAAAAACCATGTATTCCATTATTTTTAATATCAATATTTTAAAAAACTATCTTTTTAAAAGTTGAAGTTGAAGTTGAAGTATAAACGTATGAATTATTGTTTGATTACATACTTATTATTAATTATTTGAATAAAACCATAATAAATATTTGTTTTCTAAAATTTTCTGTTAATTTATACATGACGCCGATTAAGCCGGGATTTTTTTTTAAATTCTTCGGCCGTCTGGCTGACCGGCTGGCTAATTTTTTTAGTAGCAGACGGTGGTTTTACAGCTCTGCATCTGGTCTCATATCACAATAGATCAAAAAAGACTGCCAGCAATGTTATGCCGCAGGCAGGATAGTATTGGGCAATGGACATTGCGTCTCCTATACCAGTCACATCCGCTGAGGAGTGACGACCTCACGTAGCCGATCATTCGGAGATTTTACTGGGCAATGCACATTGCGTCTGCTATCCCAGTAATATTTAGATGAGGAGTAATGCCCTCACGAAAACATCCGATCGTTCGGGGTAGGCCCGTATAACCCTAGGTCGAGTACAGTCTCGGCTGAAACGGTTCACCTAGCCGTAATTAGGTTCCGCGGGGATGGGAGCCCCAGTGAGCAGGCAAATTGTTGTTTGCTCATTGCCCCATCACGGATGAGGTGCCTACGGGTGCCGAAACGCGGTGGTTGTGGGCGATTGAGACCCTAAGGGTAGGTGGTCGTGCGCTAGTTACTTATCCTTCGGCGTACCAGGAAACTGGAGATACCTTTGCCAGCAATGTTACGTTTTTCAATTTGTATCAACGATTTGCCATGAGTAATTCAAAGTTCATAGCTACATAATGACTTTTGATTTTGACACTCTCCTGAAACTAGTTCATCCTAGTGTACATCGCAATGTAATACTTGACTGCTATCTAAAAAACTTCCTCACTAATAGATTTTGCCAAAAAATCATATAAACGGTTTTCAATTTGAGCAACTATAATGATTATGGAGTTTTTCTAAATACAATATTTTTTCAAGAATATATTAAAGCAGATTTTTAAGAAAAACGTAGTTGGATTTTTTTAAATCCACGCCCCAAAATAAAAAGAAAAAAGTCAATGGGGTTAAGTCCTCCAAAAAACTTCGTTTTACCTTCAAACAAAGATCCATAATTCGATAAGAAATATATTGAAAAAAAATTAATAAAAGTAAAACGTTTAACACTGTGTATGAGAAGTTACCACTTAGATCTGATGGGTGGGCGCAAATGTTGTTTCTTACTTTCGTGCCGACACTTAGACACTTAATTAAATTAATTATTATCTATAATAAATTTAAATCTAAAAAAAAAATTAATTTTTAATAAGCCAATTGCACTTGTAATTGCGTCCACTTGTAATCTCATTTCCCCGACATAAACAAACCTTAAATTACAGACACTCACACAAAATGCGTAAAGAATGCCCTAAAAATATTTGTATGTATACATATGTGCTCTCGGACTCGGTTTTCTTGTTTACACTTTCGTTTCCATATATTAGACGTACATGTACGAATATAATATATCATAGCTCGCACAGATGCTAATATATGGTATAAACTTAGATCTTAGACGCACTTTGTACTGATATGTTAACTTTCTTTTTGTAGGGCCATATATACCGGAAGGATGGCGGCAGTATACATACAAAGTATTATATTGTGAATAATATGTGTGCTATAAAAATTCAATTTTGTTTTCCGAAATATTTATTTAATATACATCAGCTAAAGACACAATAAAAATTAAAAAGGGCTAGCAGAATGTTCACTATAATTATATTTAAATCTAAATGTTTGCGCAAAAAAAATATATAATCCTTATAATTAGATAGGGCTAGGAAAGACACTAAAAATGTAAATATTTGCCTATAATTATGACGTTGTATTGTTGTACCGTATTGTAACCGGGATTAATTGCTCCCATAAAAGCATATAGTATATTATTATTATTATTCGACCAAATATAATAGGTAGTTGTATTCAAAATCGTCATAAAATCTACATCTGCAAACTTAATGAAAATTCCATGTTCCATCTTTAATTTACAATCTATTGAATGGCAGTCAAATATGAAATATCGAATGCTTTGTAACTAAAACTCTAGACCTAAATGGTTTCAAACAAAATAATCATTTTACAAATAGGTAAGCTATTTGACTGGTATTTTAATGTATTCCACTGAAACTGACAATTTTATTTTTTTATTGAATTAGAACAACATAATGTTTATGATCAATGCGATGTTTAAACCGTAATAACTTTAAACTTGTCTATTATATTAAACTAAATAAATATTATATTCCTCAAGACGATGTCTTATAATAATATTACAGCCATTAATACCAACGAGGTTACATTTTTTTTAGTATATTATTTAAAAAAAGATTTCTTATTACTATTCACTATTGCATGAGAAAGAAGGTGTGAGCTCAAAGTGATACCTAAACATTAAATGAAAATATAATGTCTAATACGCATCGATCTTATGAAAACCTGTCAAGCATAGTTTCCGAATATTTTGGCTACTTGTGTGTGTCCCGCAGCTTGATCCATACTTTTGAGATTTGTTCAATCCCACAATCGATGTTCAGCACTCGTGCAACATTGGCATCGACCATATAATGCTGGTTTGTGTGGTGCGAATGCATTAAATCGCTTTTGGTTATTGCCATGATGAACTTTGCGTAGCTTTGGATAAGTGCTCGCAATTCTTGATCACAGGGATCATGAACTGCTGCGTTTAGCCCATACGGTGAAAGCTACGAGTAGGTGGTCAGAAGACAGCTCATTCAGTACTTCTAGCCCAGATGTTCTCATAAAGGTCATAGTTATGACAATATCCAGAATTGTTTGTTCTCTGTGGGGAAGAACGTAAGTGATGATGGATGGAGATGAATTCAACAGATGGTAGGTCTCAACACCTGCAGCATTGTTTCCAACAAAGTTCAAAGAACCATGACGTGCCTTAAAATTGCCGCAGATAAAAACATCTCTGTTGTTTCTGCAGAGTCTTGCCACTCGCCTGTGACCTCAGGCATCAGGTATCACTGAAAATTAAAGTATGAGAGGCTAGAGAGATGCGAAAAACAGAGAGAGAGAGGCGAAAGCTCAAAACGAGGTTGCAAGTTTCAGCACTGACTGAACGATAAATCACCATTCGGTCTCTATTTATACTTAAATCTAGAGACCTTATTTTGATAAGAAATCTCAGGCACATGGTGCAAGCGGATAATTTAAATTATAACTTTTTATTAAATATATCCGATTATTGTAAGAGATTAAAGAGCATATATGAGCAAAAAAATAAGATTAAAAATAAGTTTAACACAAATATCTTTGTTTTCAACATAGTATAAGTTCTAAAATCGAAATAAATTCTTTTTTAATTTGAAATTCTTATTTCTTTGTACTTGCACTTTGTACTTAATGTTTAGATTTTTGGCGTTAAAAAACGGTTATAAAATAAATTTCCAATTTGCGCGTAAACAAATCATATAATTTTATTTAGTCCATTTATTTAATACAACGTTATATAAAGTTTTTTTAAAACTTTAAATCTTAAATTTGAAGTAAGAATTATTTTATTTAGTTGACATTCATTTATTTAGTATAGGAATATTTATTGAACTCACTTATTTGCCTTTGGGTTTTCTGATGATTTGCTGCAACACAAAATTTACAATATACAATTGATAAATCGAAGGTATTTAAAAAAACGGAGTACACACTTTTTTTGTTCATTTAATAGATTTATGTATTACCCATTTTTTGTATTCAATTTTTACTTAAGAGAATTAAATTGTACAAAAAACGAAGTTCGTAGAATTGTAAAACATTTCCGAAAAAATTACAAAAATTGTGATAAATTGTCTAGCAAATTTTGTAATTTTTCGCGACAAAACATTTCAGATTCAAGAAAACAACTATACTTACATTGCGGTTTTGATTTTTTTTAAATAGGACTACAAATTATATATTTTAGATACTTAAGCTAGATCTTAAAAGTTAACGAATTTTAAATGTTCTCAAATAGCAACTCCACTGAAAAAATCTTTAGTTTCGTAGCTATACTAATGTAATATCATTCAAGTAATGAATTAGTAAGTTTGATAGAGGAGTTCTGTGATTTATTTTGCTCTTCGTTCTTTGTTTTTTTATTATTATTATTTTTCTCATAAATGCACAGAAACTCAGCTGATACGACCGCGAACTCCAGGCAGCATTATCAGCGGTCCAGCATTTCAAGCATATGGTCGATGGACGTCCGTCCGTTCACGGTGTATATGGACTACAAACCAGTAACCTACGATTTCGTCCAGAAATTCGCCACGAGAAGAACTTGCTAATGAACAGTTCCATATTGGGACCAATTCTAGAATCAAATGGGTACCGTACTAGCAAGTATCGACTTACACCTACGATGGCCAGAAAAAATCCCAATGGACTTACTGCAAAATCCTCCATGAGTTCCATCAAGGATCACGATCGACCAAGGAAGACAGTTTGAGTGGACGCTTTTTCGCAAGACAGCCAAACTATAGGGAATTACAACTTATCATTTGGGTGCAAACGCTGACAAGGTACACTGAAGGCCAACATCAAAAGCCAAATGATTTCTGCTAGGACTACCCTGCATTACAAGGAATACATTAAAGCAACCGCTGCATAAATGGTTTACTGCACAACCTTACTCCTAAGTATGCTTCAAAGTTACCAAACATTATGATCACGTTGTAAATTAAACAGGTAAATTATATATTCCTTATCGAATACATAAATGAATTATTTTAAACTATACTTTCATAACAAATGGTTTGCCTAATAAAAAATAGTTCGTGTAATATGTAACAAACCATATGTCAAGAAAATATTATTTGTTTTTACGCTTCCACATACGTCCAATAAGAAGTAAATTTACACATAACTATAGCTTTCAGTGATAACACAATTTTCCAACGATGTTAATAGGCATTTGATCCAGACTCCAGGAGTTTTACAAATTCTGGACTATACTGTAATATCTTGTTAGAATTATATTATTTCCAAAAAATAAGAAAATAAATACATTTTGTTTCAATTCATTGTGGAAAATTATGTCGGACAAATGGCCACCGTAGGCGTTGGTGCAAATTTGGGCTATTTTGAATAACTAATCCGTAGATCTGGCTGGCCAAGAAAAATCACCGAACCTCGAGATTATACACGTGCTAGAATGCTAAATAAGCTAGTGCTATGGCTTTAGCCATAATTCTTTTTAAATAAACCGGTCGTAAGAGTTTTTGGATCCAATTACACATTACTTTTTTACATGAAGGTCTTTGTTTCTACGAAATGACTTGCTCAAATTATTTCATAAATTCAAATGCTTTGTAAGTTTCTGTTTATGTTTTTTTTCTCTCAAAGCCATTTCTCTTAAGTGCCCATTATTAAAACCGAATACATTATATAATATTATACATATTTTTGATGCATCCGAAAAACTAGTTAACCTATATATATTTTGTTATCAACATTTTTCAGTTTAATTAGGTTCATGAAGCTATATTATATATGATCCGCGAACACATGCGCTTGTTTTATATCTTTTAACTATACTTAATATCAGCGAATACATACAATATAATACCGCACTATCAGTGTATTAGTGTGTGAATTGTTTCGAGTATAAAATATAGAAAAACACACTCACACACTCATGCAAATACTACACAAAATATACGAATGTCTGTTTTTTCCATATGCGCGCGCGCCCTTTATAAATATAGCTTTTCTGCCTGCGTGCATGCGCTAGCGTTTGAATCGCGCTGTTTAATCAAGCGAGCGCGCGCGTAAACCTAAATTACACTATTTTTCAACTACGCGTAATATAGTTTTATAGATAAGTCAAGTTTCTTTTTGCCTGGCATGCACGCAGCCATATACACGCATATATACATAAACGCACTCTATATTATGTAGGCCCACCGATCCACCAATTTATGCGCATATCGCCTGCACACGCACGCATGAGTGTAACCTACTCAATAACAAATAGAGAAATAACCCATACATACACAAAGTCGCGCAAACACTGAAAACGCATGCCAGTTTATATTTATATACAGAAATTCGAATACAGAATAATATTAAAGGGCCCATCACTAACACACTGCCAAATACGCACTCACACATACATATAGTCTTTTTGGTATATTTTAGTGCACGAGTTGTTGTTTTTTTATCATATAATCATTGGATGGCCTAGATTCAGTTTTCGTTCATTGGTTCTGCGATGAGTCTCCACGAAAAACCCAAAATTAGGTCAAGTCGACTGTGTGCGTGCGTTAATTTTATGCGTGCGTGCGTTAAAAATGCACGCGGATCTTGATGGAACGATCGAAAGCTTTGCCTTTATATATGTATATATAAATATGTTTGTGTTTTTTACGATCGGCATGATTCACGAAAACATTGACTTAGGTTTTGAGGGGCAAATGATTGGTATTCTACTTTTAGAGGCCGAATTTTGTAAAATAGCTGGAATAGCTACCACTTGATTTTTCCATTGTAATGTCATTTTATTTATCTAATATAAGAGATATATTTTATATTATTTGAATAGCTATGGAACAATGTTTTATTATAATATCAGAAGCGGCTAAATTCGAAAATTATTATATACATTGGCGTCAGAAGTGGGATTTTGGTAAAATGTAAGTCTAAATTCTATATATTCTATTTAATTGTTTGTTTTATGGCAATTGACTTTCAACTTGAGGATATTTTTTCAACTTCTCAAATCGGTTTTCTACAGTCGAAGTTGAGAGTTCAACTTTCGATTGCGGGAATTTTACAATCTGTCAGTTGATGTCAACTTCCCGATGTCTCAACTTCGAAAATAGCACAAGTTGAACTTGGCGTTTTGACGAATTTTCGCTTTTCACTATTTTTCCTATGTGTCAGTTAGAGGAATTCAAGACGACGTCACTGTTGTCGAGTGCGCTGTGGATGTGCATATCACATTCCTATCGAAGAAAAAATTGATTTGAATGTGAGCAGCGCCGCAAGACCCAGTCCGTCTGAAAGGGTGTTTGAATTCAAATTGGCAAATTTTGATTCGTTAAACTGTCACATTCTGTCCACTGAATGGTGCAGATTGTTAGTATCTTGTTCCGAGGCTTTGATCTGTCACTTACAAAACCTCTTCAGATAATCTGCAATCTGTCCCTTTCATCAGGCATCTTTCCAGATCGTTGGAAGACGTATTATTTCATACCCATATTAAAAAGTATATATTTCAAACTACTTTCTAGAGTGTTCGCTCTCACACTATTTTGAAAAAAATTACCCCCACTTTTTTATTACTCCAAATCCAAATCCAAAAAAAATAGTCGACGCTGATGAATCCCTTCGGGTGAGAGGGCATCAAAGTTTTTTTAAAAATGGGTAAAAGTAATTTTTTGAAGTAAGTGAGAGGTACTCAGGAGTGTGAGGTATCATCTGAAAGGTATTTAAATTATCTATGTTTTAAAAATATAATTAAAATCGGTGAGAGGATTAAACAAAATCTAAATCTTAATTATTAAAGTTCCGCACACAGCCGTACTATTTTAGAGTTCTTGGAAATTATACTTTAGGCGTGGTGACAGTTTAAAGTTGGCAAATACCCTTTTAAATGGATGGAAGGCCATTTTATTTGTTTTTTATTTATTTATTTCACGAAATTTGCCGAATTTTTACCGAAACTTTACGGAAGAAATGCCACTTTTCGTTACACATTTTTCATCGGTACCTCCGACAAAATCATTTTCAATGATAAAACACAAGCACAATTAAAACATTATTATACTCCAAAATTCCTTTAGCTTTTAATAAATGAATTTGTTTTGTCCATTACTTTTTTGACTTTAAACTGTCACCACGCATATAAGTATAACTTCCACGAACCCTAAAATAGTACGGCGTGTGCGGATACTCTTAATCTTTAATAATATAGTAATATTTTTTAACACTCTCACCCCCTTCCTCATTACACACAGATACAAAAATCGCTCAATGTCCCTAAGACTTCCAGTAGGTCTTTCAACTGGCCGGACGTAGACTACCCTGTACACCGGGGGACTAATGATGAGCAAGCAATGATGATCGCCAGCAAGCACTCTTCTTGCATACTCAGTCATACTCTGAATTGCATCCCTCGTAAAAAGCTTACGACTTACATCCCAACCTCTATGGGCTTGCACTATACCCCAGTCACCAACCTTCGGATGATATTATAAATGACACATTCACACAACACATGTATCCAGTCCTCTCTAACTTGACTGCACACAAACTCTTGAGTTGAGCTATTTTGTGTAAAAATACATTCAAACTTCAATACCCAGTCAGAAGGTTCTAAACAAAAATGAGGCACACCAAACTCATCACCTGCCATTTTCACCCTCATTCCATTTCCGTTGCCAGGTTTCATACACCCTATTTGTCAGAAGGACTCTCAATTCAGCTTTAGTCCGCGTCCAGAACTCCTCCGCCACAACGATATCACCTTCGACGGGTGCAATCGACCTCTTTACTTTAGAGAGCACCGAGTGTTCAATGACCAGAAGGTCCAACGGCATTTCTCCTAGGAGTACCTTATGTATTCTGATGATTTGAAAATATTCACTAGAAACGAAACGGTATCTGATTGCGAATACCTAAGGCGAGACTTGGACTTCCTATCTCCATGGTGCGAGAGGCATTGTCTTTTTTTAAATGTTGTTAAATGTAAAACGATGACTTTTAATCGAAAGAGAATTCCTATTAAATTTGATTGGCATCTCCTTAACAAGAGTGTCTGAAATGCGTGATATAGGTGATAAATTGTCATTCAGTAAACATATTAACGTAACGATTGCAAAAGCATATTCCATGCTCGTTTTAATGAAGAGAATCTGCGTTGAATTCAATGATAACAAAGCACTAAAATGCATGTATTGTGTTTATGTAAGATCACATTTGGAATATTGTTCGGTTGTATGGAATCCAAGTAACACAGTACGTTCTAATAGTTTAGTGTCTATACAAAAGAATTTTCTTCTGTATGCATTGCGCCGGGCTGTTGTAAGGGAGAACAACTTTGCTCTTCCTTCCTAAGCTGACCGCTTGTCGTTTGAAGTCCCTTTCAGAAAGACGAAACATTAATTTTCGACTTGCTGTCATGTCGTTCAGACGCGTTTAATTTGTTGTCACTTGTTCTCATAAACGTACCAGCTCGAGTTTTGCGTGAGCTTTCTTAGAGTTAAAAGGAACAGCACTTCCTATGGGCAAATCTTTTCTAACCTTTTTGATTTTACAACTTCGCGAGACGAGACTTTTTTTTAATATTCTCCAAATGGTCCTGAAGTGTAATATCTCATAATTAGATGTTTGGATAGTCGTCCCGTGTCGGACCTAATATTTCACCCTTTTCTAGAGTCTAATTTTCTGCTTTTTGTGTACACATTTTGTTTATTGTATTTACACGACTATATTTAATTGTATAACATGTAGTCACTATTAGTGATGAACTTTTTTTGTTATGGTTTAATAAATGGTCAGTACGTTTAACCCCGTTGACGTAATTTGTTCTATAATTAAAGATGTACAACATAAATAACATCAAAGCAATTATGACTCGCCAGTCATGCTAACTTGAAATGTTCATTGAATCAACATTTTATCTCGGATATTTTAAAATTTATAATAGATTTTCCGAAAATGTGTATTATACGCGCGATAGGAACATAGGAAACCACTGGTTCTGAATGCGATGTGAACTTTAATACGGCGATTCATAAAGTACCAAAATTCGTTTATACGATTACATAAGAAATATGATAATATACTATAAATAATATGATAATACGCAACTTATTATTATTATTTATTTATTAAAAACAATATCTACACAAAGGCTTAATTAACTTTTACAAATATTGTATATAAAATATGATGAATAATAACCAAAAATGAATGTTGCTTATATGATTTCAAATCCCCAGTGAAATGCACACGAAATTATGCACAAACTCGCAATTTGTATAACATACAATATTTCCTAATCTCGCAACTACATCTCAAAAGCTTAAGTGCATATAAGGACGATTTAATTGACTCGAAAATCATAAAAGCATAACGCATAGTGTTCGCGAACCGGTACAACACAATTTGCATTTTGATTTACGTGCACACATACACACATACATTTGGGCCATTCGTACTCCAGTGATTTTGTGTGAGATCAGCGTACAAGATAAATAATATCTTACATGCGTCTGCAATTATAGCATTCAAACATAATATATACATTACACATCCTATATACCTGCCAGAGTGCTAAGAAAACACATAACATAAGTATAAGTTATTTAAAATAAACATGTATAATAATAATTATGCGCACATATACAATAGACGCGCATCAAAGCCGTGGAACAGCCATTTAAACGCTTAGCGATTATAATTCTTGCTCACGAGCTTGATGCATATTATTATACATATAGATGAAAAGCTACGCTGAAATCTTCAAATTAAAGCTATTAAAAATTAATGCGTGCCCGGAACGCACATGTGTATAATATAAACAAACCACACACACACCAGTACACTTTTTAAATATTATTATGTATATTATTATTATTCATAAAACAAACTTTTTTAAACTTTCGCTTTTGGATCGTTACGCACGTCGAATCTAAAACCGAAATTTTCGGTCGCACTTTCGGTCTCTATAGACCGCCGTTTATAGTCGATGTGTATAACTTCCACACATAAGAATTAACGTCTTAAAAAAAAGCGCGCACATTTTGTGTTTATAGTCGCGGCCGAAGGAGGAGTATAGCGTGTGCCCGTGTATGTAACATTTTATATTCATATATTGTATATATACACTTCGAATGGAAAATAGTTATGAGAGTGTGTACGCATAGTAATGAATATAGCTTATGTTTGTATGAATAGTTGTCGCTAGTCGCTGGTAACAAGATTTTTGTGTAATTTCACGTAAGCGTTTTTTTAGTATGATTGTGTTAACGTACCGAGTACAATTGTGTTAAATGAGTACGTGATAAGCACTTTGCATACACAGTAGATCTATTAATATACATATAGAATATATGTAACCACTTAAGGCCTATCACTTCCGAGTTTTGGAAATTAGTTTCTTCATAAGTTTATTTTGATTATATTTATGTATACATTTGTATAAAGATTAATTTACATATTTATATAAATGTTACAATTTTATTTTTAATTTACAGTATAGGTAAATCGAGTTTGATTGATTATTTTGACGATTATTAAATTGTTATGAAAAAATAAAAATATTAAGAAATAAAATATCTCGGCGTTACCTTGTAAATTATGTACAGAAATACTGATCAAAACTTCAAAAGAATCGATGCAGTAGTTTTGAAGTATAAGAGGCACCGATTTTTCTCCGATCGTAATAATAAAATAAATATATTAATACCTTACCCCTTACCTTGTATTAAACAAATAAATAAAAAAATATTACTCCTGGAATAATTGACTGTACATTCTGCCGAATCCAGTTTTATTAAAAAATATAAACCAATTATTTTAAAAAACAAAATAACAGATTTTGTGAATTTTTATAAAGTAAAATAGTTAATAGATCGTGTTTCTTTTTAGATGCACCATAAATTTCGTCATCGTTATCTGGATCTTTTATTTCCAAATACTTTTCATTGTATTCCGAATTGATTGTTGAAACAGTTGAAAAGGCTCATCTGTCTGTCTGAGTTCCTATATTCCACACTAAAAGATCCAAAAATAAAAGTAAAATCCGGAAAATTGATTTTCTTAGAATTAAATATCGGAAGTGACGTTTTATTCTCTTGAAATTCATTATAGTTTTTAGTAGGTCCGAGCGCTGCAATAAGAAGAAGTAAAATATTATTTGTTATCGGCTCGAAGCGGATAATTGTAAGCAGACCAAAATCGTATTCAAATTCTGTACTATATTTATTACAACATACTGTAATGGAGTTTATTTCTAATTAGAAAAACGCCTTCCTAAACGAAGGTATTTTAATTTCTACAAAAATGTACATTTTTATAGAAAAAAATCGTGAAAACTCACATTGGAGAACTCTATAACAAAATGTTCATATAAGGTTGTCCCTTCCGCTTTTTTGCTCTTTATTCAATGCTTTATAAAACGAGTTACAGTGATCGGATTTAGTTCAAATATGCCATGTTTTGTTCGATAACCTGTTTCCATCTAGACGGCAACTTCATAATATCCCCCTTGTAGAACACCCCCCCTTATTTGCGAAGAACTCGGACAGCCACTTTTCACAAGCCTCTTTTGAGGCCAACTTCACACCACCAAGGGCGTTCGTCATGGACAGGAACTGGTGGTAATCATTATGTCCGGGCTATATGGTTGATGCGATAAAACCTCCCATCCGAGCTCCCGTAGCTTCTGACGAGTCACCAAAGATGTGTGT